>NSJW01000608.1:0-303882 GCA_019955255.1 Castanospermum australe | reverse complement strand
GGTTCATTCCGGGTCGGAACCGGGTCGAAGCGACCCGGCTGGAGGTTGAAGACGACATAAACGACAAGTCGTTTTTGGGTCTGTGATAAACGACAAGTCGTTTTGTTCCTCTGCTATCGTTTTGATGCTATGAAAAATAATAGCTCTCTGGTCCTGCTGGGTTTCGAACCCAGGACCTGGCACACTGCACCTCCTCTGCCAGTTGTGCTGCGCCTCCGTTCTGTTATGGAATTGCAGCTTTATTTGGTTTTAACCATTCTGAAACACGTTTTGTACGAAAGAAAAAATTTTGTCATCTTGAACAGACAAAATAAAATTGTTTGAATTTTGTGTTGACGCTTTCAACTTTAACAATTCATGGATGTTACTGCTGTATGTATTTAATGCTGGTTTTTGTAATAAAAACTAAGGAACGAGAGTGATACCATTATGCCAAGCTTTAATGTGATAAATATTCATTTGGTTATATTGTTATTTATGTCATTGTCTGTATTTATTAACATCAATTTATACATGCAATATTAAGATGAATAACATGAATATCTTGGCATTTAATTTATTGCTTATGGTTTATTACAATAATTATGTCTGGAAATTAATTAATGTCTAGTGACCTATATAATTTAATTAATTAGAGATTAGCCACAGCATCTTTAATTATTTAAATTATATATTAAGAATCTTTAGGTCACATAAGGTACATGACATTAATTGTAATTGATCATATGTGATATAATAAATTTTGTCCCATAGGAATTTTTTATTGTATTTTATCTGATTAATTAGGATAAAATAATCGAGTTGTATTCTTAATTTACCACAAGGGATTAGGAAATATAATTTGATAGTTTTATCATAAAGTTCTATATGAATCTTATTGAATTAGAATTTTAGCCCACAGGCAAATTTTTATGTCACTAGATTTCATGATTTTTTTCAAGCATGATTTACATTGGTAAAACATGATATATGGTTTATTAGTCTCAAATTTTAAATTATAAGCATGTATGTTTATTATTTGCAGTCATGCAGCCTGTGAATTTCTCTGATATGCAATGTGAAATTCCCGAACTAAAGGGTGATAATTACAAGATTTGGAAGGAGAGAATTCTTCTTCAATTGGGTTGGATGGACATTGATTATGCTATAAGGAAAGATGAACCGCCACAGATTACTGAAAATAGTGAACCATATGATGTTGAATCTTTATGAAAAATGGGAGCGATCTAATCGTCTCTCTGTCATGTTCATAAAGACTAAAATATCTGCTGGCATTCGGGGTTCAGTCGAGCAGCATAGCAATGTCAGGGAACTTCTAAAGGCCATAGATGAGCAATTTGAGTCTTCGGACAAAGCTTTGGCAAGTACCCTGATTATGAAATTTTCATCCATGAAGCTCACTACTACAAGAGGTGTGCGTGAGCACATCATGCAGAATGCGAGACTATAGCGGCTCAGATGAAAAATCTTTGAGGTGGATATGTCTGATTCTTTCCTTGTGCACTTCATTCCTGAATACTCTCCCACCGCAATACAGTCCATTCAAGATATCTTCTAATACACATAAAGAAAAATGGTCTATTAATGAACTCTTGACCATGTGTGTTCAAGAAGAGGGGAGGTTGCAAATGGAACAGGGAGAGAGTTCCATGATGACGACTGAGAGGAAGGATCAGAGCCAAGCCAAGAAGAAGGGAAAGGTAAAATACCACCCCAAGGTGGAATTAAGAAGGAATCCAAGTGTTTCTTCTGTAAAAAGAAGGGGCACATGAAGAAGGATTGTATTAAATTCCAACAATGGCTTGAGAAGAAAGGTATGTCAACCTCATTTGTTTATTATGAATATAATATGTTTGATGTTAATCATAACACATGGTGGATTGATTCTGGTTCTACAATCCATGTTTCAAATACCTTGCAGGGTATGCAAAACCTAAGGAAGCCAGTAGGAAGTGAACTTTACATCTATTCAGGAAGCAAGATGAGTTCACCTGTGGAGGCTATAGGGACCTGCAGCTTAGTTTTGAGTAGTGGCTTTAATTTGTATTTGGAAAAGACCTTTTATGTTCCTAGCTTTTCTAAGAACTTAATTTCAGTTTCAAGACTTGTACCTTTTGGTTATTCCTTTTCATTTTATGAGACATCTTTCAATTTGTTTTATAAATCTAAAGTTGTTGGGAATGGTACATTGTCTGATGGTCTTTTCTATATTAATTTGCGAAATGACACTACTTATGACGCTATGCATGTTAATGTTGGCATGAAACGATGTGTTATGAATGAAGATTCCTCTATGTTGTGGCATCGGAGATTAGGACATATCTCCATTCAGAGAATTAAGAGATTGGTAAATGATTGAGTACTTACTACTTTAGATTTTACTGATTTTGAAACTTGTGTGAACTGCATTAAGGGAAAGCAGACAAACAAGTTAAAGAAAGGTGCCAAGAGGAGTACCGAACTGTTAGAAATCATACATACAGATATTTGTTGTCCAGACATGGATGCATATGGTCAAAAATACTTCATCTCTTTATAGATGATTATTCACGATACATGTATCTCTACATGCTTAATAATAAGTATGAAGCATTAGATGCCTTCAAGGTATTTAAAACTGAAGTAGAGAAACAATGCGGTAAGCAAATCAAGATCGTGAGATCAGATAGAGGTGGAGAATATTATGGTAGATACACTGGAGATGGACAAGCACCTGGTCCATTTGCGAGGTTTCTTGAACAGCATGGGATAGTTGCCCAATACACCATGCCTGGTTCTCCAAATCAGAACGGTGTAGCAGAAAGGAGAAACCGAACATTATTGGATATGGTGCGAAGTATGCTTAGTAACTCTAAGCTACCTAAGTCCTTATGGGTTGAAGCGCTGAAGACGGCTGTATACATATTAAACCGAGTTCCAACTAAGGCTGTCCTAAAGACGCCATTTGAGTTATTTAAGGGTTGGAAAACCAAGTTTGCGACATGTACGCATTTGGGGATGTCCGTCTGAGGTTAGAATTTATAACCCACAAGAGAAGAACTGGACCCAAGGACCATTAGTGGGTATTTCATAGGATATGCTTAAAGGTCTAAGGGATACAGATTTTATTGTCCATCTCACACACCACTAGGATTGTGGAATCTAGAAATGCCAAATTTCTAGAAAAATGACTTGATCAGTGGGAGCGATCAATCTGGAGACTTTGTTTCTGAGAAAGATCATTCGGATGCTCAACCATCCACTTCAAGCATGAGATTGGTTGTTGTTCATAATACCCCTTTAGTTCAACCGGGTATTGTACAACCAGTTATTGAGAATCCACAATCAGATGCTGATATTGATCTGGTGGATCAAGTTGCTGATGAGGAACAAGAAATTATTGTTCAACCAGTTGAACAACAAAACTCCTCAAGAAGATCATGCAACATTAAGGAGATCTACTAGAATAAGGAGATCAACGGTACCTAGTGACTATATTGTGTATCTACAGGAATCTGACTATAATATTGGAGCCGAAAATGATCCTGAAACATTTTCACAAGCCATGAGTTGTAAAGAATCAAATTTATGGTACGATGCTATGAAGGATGAGATGAATTCTATGGCATCTAATGGAGTCTGAGATCTTGTTCAGTTGCCTGATGGTACAAAAGCCATTGGATGTAAATGGGTCTTTAAGACAAAGAAGGACTCATTAGGCAACATTGAGAGATATAAAGCAAGACTCGTAGCCAAAGGATTTAATCAAAAGGAAGGAATCGACTACAAAGAGACATTTTCTCCTGTATCTAAGAAAGATTCTCTTCGTATCATTCTAGCATTAGTTGCATATTTTGACCTAGAGTTGCAACAAATGGATGTGAAAACTGCATTTCTCAATGGAGATCTAGAGGAAGAGGTTTACATGAAATAACCAGAAGGATTTTCCTCTAGTGATGGTGAGCATTTGGTGTGCAAGCTTAAGAAATCCATATATGGATTGAAACAAGCCTCCCGTCAATGGTATTTGAAATTTCATGATGTCATTTCTTCATTTGGTTTCGTGGAGAACATTATGGATCAATGTATATACCAGAAGGTTAGTGGGAGTAAGATTTGTTTCCTTATTCTATACGTGGATGATATTTTACTTGCAGCCAATGATAAAGGTTTACTATATGAGGTGAAACAATTCCTCTCTGAAAACTTTGACATGAAGGATATGGGTGATGTCTCTTATGTTATTGGCATCAAGATACATAGAGACAGATTTCGATGTATTCTCGGTTTGTCTCAAGAGACCTATATCAACAAAGTTTTAGAGAGATTTCGGATGAAGGATTGTTCACCGAGTGTAGCTCCCATTGTGAAGGGTGACAGGTTCGATTTGAACCAATGCCCCAAAAATGATCTTGAGCGGAACAAATGAAGAACATTCCCTATGCTTCAGTTGTTGGAAGCCTTATGTATGCTCAGGTTTGCACAAGACCTGACATTGCATTTGTTGTTGGGATGTTAGGAAGATATCAGAGTAATCCAGGTTTAGACCACTGGAAAGCTGCAAAGAAAGTGATAAGATACCTTCAAGGGACTAAGGACTACATGCTTATGTACAGACGAACCGATAATTTGGAAGTAACTGGCTACTCTGATTCAGACTACGCTGGCTGCATTGATTCACGAAAATCAACTTCAGGATATGTTTTTATGCTAGCTAGTGGAGCTGTGTCTTGGAGAAGTGCCAAATAGACCTTGACTGCTACTTCCACTATGGAGGCTGAGTTCGTGTCTTGTTTTGAGGCTACCTCACATGGTGTATGGATGAGGAGTTTTATTTCTGGGCTTAGAGTTATGGATTCGATTTCTAGGCCATTGAGAATATATTGTGACAATTCAGCTGCTGTTTTTATGGCTAAGAATAACAGAAGTGGTAGTCGAAGCAAGCATATCGACATTAAGTATCTAGCCATAAGAGAACGTGTTAAAGATAAAACAGTGGTTATTGAACACATTAGCACTGAATTGATAATTGCTGATCCTTTAACTAAAGGCATGCCACCACTGAAATTTAAGGATCATGTAAATAGAATGGGACTTGGTTCCCTTATGTAGTTTTCGTTGTAAGAACGATATTATTTTAATGAAACTCTATTTGTGATATTTTCTCATTTCAGTTTATGCGCATATTCATTTATTCATTTTGAGAAATATCAATAAAGTTTGGACCTAGAATAAACATTGGGTTTATTCATTAAGTTATATGGGCTTGAGAAATATGATACATTGTGATACATGGAAGATAATACTCACCTTTAGAGGACCTATCGCCATGATTCATGTATTTTATCTCTCACTGTAGTATATGATGGAATATGTGGACCAAGTGGGAGAATGTTTGAATGGTTCTAAGAACCACTCCGAAGACCAAGTCTTCAGAAACGTTGGCCGGAACTCCGAAGACTAAGTCTTAAGGTGGTCCACGTTCTCCACGTCCGCATTTCGCGTTCATTCCTCGTTCAGAAACCGCCCACTTCGGTTGCACGTCCGCAACTGCTTCTGTGATGGGCAGAAGCTATTTAAGAGGATGTGTGTTCATGGTTTCGGGTCCCTGAGCTTGCTTTCGTATTCAGTTTGACATACACTATCAAAGTGACGAGAGTGAAAGCTTAGAAGCACCACTGAAATTAAAGTTCGAAACTTCAAAAATTACAGCAATGGCCGGAGGTATTTATGATCCTATTTTTCCGCATTTGATCTAATTGCTTTATGAAGTGTGTTATAAGTATGATTAGATTATTTAGATTTTTAACTAACAATCATACCTTATATTTTATACCAAACTGGGTCTAAGGATATTAACTAATATAATTCTTACCTTGCATGCCAAATTGTCTATTGATACTCTGACAACAACTTTTGTTTATCTATTTATACTATTATAAAAGGAATTATCCCTTTGATCTCTAATTTTTAGTTTCCTAAAAAAATTGTCAATAACTAATTTAATATAAATAAATAAATATAAAAGTATAAATATAAATATTTTTTAATAACTATATTCTATAATAACAACTACTTTTAAATAGAGATAGTTATCTTTTTTATATATAAAATTATAATTAACTTTAAATATATTTTATTTTTTTATAAAATTATTTTTATTTACATAGTTAATTTATAATTATAATAAAATAATATATAAAAAAATACAAAAATACAAAATAAGAGACACGACATTGCCTTATAAGATGCTAATAATTTCTTAAATCGATATCAATTCAATAATTATTTATTCAAATTATATCTTAATTGAATATATTTTTAATTTTTATAATTGAAAATAATTTTAAAAATGAAAGTTAAAAATAATTGGTGAGTAACTTATGCCTTGCACGAGTATTATAAAAATCTTAATCATAATGTACAAGTATTCTACATATATTATTAATGATTTATTTTTTCTTTAGATATATTGTATGGTAACTTTTGATTAAATAGAATAATTTTGAAAAAATGAAAATGAAAAAATGTATTAATATTTAAAATAGACTAATTTTTTAAATTTTTACATTTTTGTTTGTTAGATTTCATTTATTTTATTATTAAATGTTAAATGTGTAATTTTATTCAATAATATACATTATCATTTTTTTAAATATAATATTTTGTAATGAAAACAATTTAAAAAATAATATATATATATATATATATATATACACACACACATACATACATACATACATACATACACACACATACTCATTATCTTTCAATTTTTTTGAAAATTTACTTTATCTCGTGACGGAATTCACTCAACTCATATTAAGGAAATTCTAATTTACATTCTCCTTTTCAACATAATGTTTAAATTTCATTTGTAATTAAAAAAATTACAGTTTAACTCTATATCTAGCTCTATATATTAAATTAGGGTCCTCTGCTTTAAAATTGAGTTAGCTGCATATCTTTTTTAAAAGATAATTATGGCACGTGTCTTTTTTTTTTTATAAAAAATATCTCTCACCTTCTTTCAATATCAACATTCTTATTCATATATCTTTTTCTCTCATATTTAAAAAAAAGATGATAATGGATATTATTAAGTAATATTACACTTTTAATATTTGATGGTTAAGCAAATAAAATATGATAAAGATATATATACAATTGAAAAATGAGTTTATTTCAAATATTAATACATTCCTTTCTTACTTTTTTTTTTCTTTTTTTTTTCAAAACTATTCCATTTAATTAAGCTTTGTTTGGTATCATGGAAAGAAAAGAAAAAGAAGAGATACAAAAAAAAAGAAAAGAAAAAGAAAGAAAGAGAAATGGAAGAAAGCTTTCCTTCTTTTATTTAGTTCTATAAAAAAAAATAATGAAAATACTTATAGATAAATATTAAATTACTTTATTATCTTTTATAACTTATAACATCATTTCATTTTAGTAAGGGTAAAATAATAAAACAAAATTTTAGAACTTTTTTTTCAACTCTTTAGATAAGGGAGAGGTGCAAAAATATAAAGTCACAAAAAGTTTATTATTCTAAATTTCTTTCTTTTCACTCTTAAATTAATACTAAATAAAGAATAAGTCAAATTATTATGCTTCTTTATTTCTTTTCTACTCAAAAAGTGCATACCAAACAAAAGTTAAGTGTTACCTTATAATACATGTAGTAAAAAATGTGAATCATTAATTATTTTATAAATTAATTATTATAATTATTTTACTTATATAATTATTTTTATTTATATAATTATTTTATAAATTAATTATTATAATTATTAATTAATTTCTTAAATAAAAATAATTTTGAAAAACAAAATCTAATAATTAATTTTGTATGTAAAAGAAAAACTTTCTATATTTAAAAATAGTTGTTACTGTTGAGTCTAATTATTAAAAAAATATTTATATTTATAATTTTATCCTTTTTTATTTGTATTCAACTAATTATTAATTATTTTTTGAAAAACAACAAATTTGAAACCAGAAAAAAGTTTCCTAATGTAATTATCAAAACAATATTTATATTTATAATTTTATTCTTTTTATATTTGTTTTTAATTAATTATTAATAATTTTTTAAAAAACTCAAAATTTAAAACTGAAGAAAGAGAATTCTCTTTATATAATAATAATAATAATAAATAATAATAATAATATAGATGATTAATGAATTACTAATTCTTTTAGTAAATTTTTTAGAATTTAATTTTGATTTATTATCAGTATAAAATTATTTTATATTATTTATTTAATTATATATTATCATATTTTTAATTTTTTTTGTAATTATTATTTTATTTAATTTTTTTTAATAATTAGACAACAAATAATTAAATATAGTATAAAAAATTTTATAAATCAAAATTGTTTTATGCATTAAACTCAATCAAAATCAAATTTCATTATTTTTTATGCATTTGATTAGAATGAAAACGTAAACTAATTATGGAACGTGTAAATCACACCGAAAACAAAAAATCGGGGCACGTGCAATTGTCGATGTCGAGCGGAAAGTGTTTGGATTGGTGACTTTCATTACGGTAATTATTTTAGTGGATAAATATAATTTGAAGAGCAAGATACACGGTTACGGCTAATTAAGTAATAATTAAATCAGAATTATAGCTACGCGAGCGACCCCAAAATCACGGGGTGGACTAATCAAAAACGGGTTTTACTTATGAAGATTATATTACTTGTTTGACGGAAAGCACATGAAGTGTGGAACTGTTCATTATTGCTAAATATATATATGTTGCACTGCCTGCCACTCACTAGCTAATAAATTATTATACATAAAATGATATATACATAAGGGGTGTGTTATATTTTTAGAATTTTTTTTTTGTAATTTATATAGTCAGAATTTTTAATAAAGTAACATACTTATTAACTCTTGATTAATTGAGTGATTTGTATTATTTTATTTTATTTAATGATTATTTTTTAATTTAATTAAATTTTATTAAAAATTCTTACCTTTTATTTTTAACTATGTAACATTATTTTATAAATAAATAAAATAATTGATATATAGACAAATACAAAAGAGAAATCTGCCCGATGGCGATTATGGAGATAATTAATCATGAATAAGAAGTACTTAATACTTACTAAAAATAAATAAATAATTATTCACTTTATATTATAATACTATAATAAACTTAGATATTTGAATACTTTCATTTTTCTCTAACATATTTGAATAGCTTTGTGTAATTTTCTTTTTAATATCATAGCTGCATGAAAATTTAAATTAATGATAATTTTGTCATAGTTTAATTATATTATTTTAAAAATGGACATTATTTTTGTGGAAGATTTATGAACTCGTTTCCCATTGGCAAGTCTCTATAGAAAAAAAAAACCCTTAATATATTACAACGTAATATTCTTGGAGAAAAAAAATGAAAAGACACATACCATGTGTTAAAAAGAAAGTATCCTTGGTACATTGTGTCAGGTTGTTAGAAAAGAAAAGAGAATCTAAGCTGTCTTGTTAATGGAACTCACTCAAGTAATCGGTGGAATCTATATAAATTAGAAGATCGTAATGATTTAGATAATGAAGGGAAAAAAAAGGGTAAATAAAAATATGAGGCAGTGGAATCCCACTACTCACGCTTACTCACTACAGTAATCACTACGCTACTTTCTTTCTCTTTATGACTTCTAAATTACGTATGTCGATCCCTAATTTTTTTTTCTTTGATGATTAAAGTTAAAGGTAAGGAGAAATTCCCCTATTTTAAAATTAGAACATGTCAAAGTCTTAACTACGATTTATAGTTTATAGTTATGTTTAAAATTAGACTGACATAAAGTGATGGGTTATAATTGTTAGATGAAAAAAAATTAAGAGAGTAAATTTTAATAAGATTAAAATAAATAATTATTTTTTATTGTTTCATCTGATTTAAATTTTGATTCCTATAATTTTTTCTTTAGATATTAATTTCTATAATTTTACTTATTTAAATTTTAATCCTTCAGAGATTAATACTTTAATAATTAAAAATTATAGAGACTAATACCTTATTGAATAAAAATTATAAGAATTAAAATTTAAATAAGTAAAAAATATAAAGAGCAAAATCTGAACTATAAAGATTAAAATCTAAATGAATAAAACTATAGGAACCGATATGCAAACAAAAGAATTAAAAGGATCAAAATTTAAATAAGATAAAACTATAGAGACTAATTATTTATTTTAACTTTTTAATAATTTCATAATCTATTTTATATATATATATATATATATATATATATATATATATATATATATATATATATATATATATAATCATAATTTTAATCATTAATTTTTTATCAACAATTTTAGAAGGGCCCAAGTAGCTCAAATCCTTATTTTTATATATTACATACTAATAAAGAATTACAGGAAAGAATTGAATAAAGATTTTTACATTAGAAGAAATTTCGTCTTCTCAATTTAGTCAATGATTTTCTATAAAGGTATGATTTAATAATAAATAAGTTAGAATTTTAATAAAATAATTTTTAGTCTTTACTAATAATGTTAAAAGTATAAATTTTATTGTAAACTATTCTATGAGAAGAAACAACTTTAATATTTCCTGTGTGATTACACTTCTTAAGAAAAAAAAAATAGTCATTTATCGTGGGCTTGTTACCTCATTTTTAATCAGACTATGTTGCCGCCTTCCCCTGCAGTCCCTGACCCTCCGTCCAAAAATCGTTGCCTCCTCACCTTCTTTGATGCTCTGCTCTGCTTTGTTGCTAGCACGTCCACACGCACCTGTTGTTGGCAAGTGCCTACGTGGTAGCATAAACATTTTAGTTGCTGAACTTAATTAATTAACCTAAAAACCTGGTGCGGCAATCATATACAGCTGTGTTTAATAACTATATTATATATATAAACAAAAACACGAGGTTTTACATTTTAATATCTTGGGGAGCTAGCAAATAATTGACTTTTAATAATTTAATGTTTGGAACGGTTTCATTATTCTCATGCATTAATTATACATATATCACACAAAAAAAATGGATGTTTGCGATCGGGAATTTTAGGGGAGTGAGAAGAAGACAAATGAACCATTAATATGCTGTTTGTAACTTGCAACTTCAAACTAATATGTTGCTTAAAGCTCACAGCCTCATGCTGTGATCCAGCAAACTATGTTGAATCGAAAGCTCAGCTCAGGATCCGATTTTGTCTTGTTCTGGTACGGACTCCAAGAGTCAAGGTTAAAGAGGAATAGGAAAGTACTACTATAGATCATTACAAGACCCTTATATGAAGCCAGCTACAGTTGTTGACCTTTTTGCAGTTTTATATTCGGAGAAACCAAACCTATCTTCCTTCTCTTCTGGTCTTCCACCAATACTGGCAGAGCAAATTTGAATGAGTCGCTGAAAATGGGATGAAGGTATATACATATAACGTTAAGCCTGCAAGTGCATATATTTCGACCTTCTCAGTCTCAACAAGATCGTAGATTTATTATTTAATACTAGCGTATCGACGGACACCGTTAATTTGCATTCATATATATATATATATATATATATTATATTATATTGACGGTATTTTATAATAGTATTAATTAAATAAATAAATATATCATAATTTCAAAAAAAAATTTAAGTATGACAATATTTGTTTTTAAGCCAATGTAACAATATTTGACTTTAAAAATATATTATTAATGGACACCCCAATGTTAATGAAAAGTAACACCCAATAGACACCCTTAATTTTTTTTTAATGGGATTGAATTGTTAAAACTATTTTTTTTATTTAATTAAAATTTCACTATCATTTGATGTTTTTTACTTCAGTCGAAAAGCTTCCAAGAAAAGAGGGCAAGAGCCAAAAAGCAGAAGCAAAAACTTAAGAAGAGGAATTCTCTAAATCTCAAACATGTGCTAAAAATTTGAATTGGAAGTATTTAAAGTACGGACCATTGAAATAAAACAAAAGAAAAGCCTTGAGAAGTAGTGGAAAAAATTATAGAGAATGAAATAAAAGAAAGAAAAAGTAAAAGAGAGAAAAGAAGAAATTAATAGGATTGTATAAGGTGGGAAAGTTATTAATAGGAAGTTAGAGTAAAAGGGAGAAGTTAGTAACAGTTAGGAGTAAAATGTGAAATGTGTATCACAATTTATTTACACTTTTACTCTTTTTTTTTCACAATATTATTAAGTAGATGTAATGGAATTTTTGGTTAAAAAAAAGTGGAGACCAAAAAGGATAATTTCCTTTATATATAGTATAGATTATAACATATTAGGGCAGGCGCAGTGCAACCAGGGATTCATCCGAAATGGTAAAAAGATTCATAAGAACGAAAATGCCAATAAAAATAAGAATTCTTTTAGAAACTTTTGAATAAAAAAATGAAAGATAAAAAAACTATTCGAAATTCTATAACTAATAAATAGTAGAGATAAGTTGAAATTTTGGTTTGATACTTGAACATAGTTCCTTCTTTTATTTAAAAAGCATCCAAATTAAGAAGGAACCATGTGACTCCATATATATATATATATATATATATATATATATATATATTATATATATATATATATATATATATATATATATATATATATATATATATGCTGATGTTATATTTTGACCATATTATATTATAGTGAGTGAAAATTACACCGACAGTATAAGTTGCGAGGAGCTGAGCAACTCCACAATGGTAAAAAAAATAGAACCTTTTCCTACCTATTTCAAAGGTTTGTTTGCTAGGCATTAATTGTTGAATTGGGTGGTCCCTTTTTATAGACGAGGTCATTGGGGTGATATTGACGAAGCTTCGTCTAGAGAGGCCAGTCTCCGGATGTCCTGATAATTGGTGGCAAACAAGAACCCAAAAAAAAAAAAAAAATCCTTAGAGTTGAATCAGTGTGCATGCGCTTATATTGTGAGGAAAAGTTCTTTGAGATTCTTTTTGATAGATTCAGCACCCTACATGCTTGTGATATTTTTGCTTTGCAAGGATTGAGCCACGTGGCTAATTTAGGTGAACAATCACAGATGACTGAGAAGTTAGATGGAAACTTGGGATTGGTGGATATAAAGAGATGTCCCTCAACGCCAACCGGATATGATCGTTGTGAGGGATAAGAGGAGGATAATCAGTGAACAAGTGCTTGATTTTCATGTAACCGAAAAAGAAAATTGTTACTTTTTTCCTTATATAATATGAGTTATTATTCCTGTGCAATACAAATGATATATACGATCAAAGTTGAGAAGAATTACAGAAGTATTAACTGAGTATTGTAATAATTAGATGTGAGTATTGTAATAGTTAGATAGATGGCTGAGTTGGCAACATAATTGCAATAATTAACAGCAAGTTAGTTAGATGGTTAACAAAGTAGAATGAGTAGAGCAGCTAGAAAAGACTTGGTGTAAGAAACAGATTCATTCATTGGGAGAAATGCAAAAGGAGATCCAGGGGATTTATGATATAATTAACTTATTAACCTTTATATAATATTTGAGAAAAATATTAAATACATAATATGTAATAAAAATAATTTTAAAATTATTTTGATTAAATATTTAATATCGTGCTCAAACATTGTATACAGAATAAAGTTAAGTACTCACTTACCGTTGTACTCAACCCTTATTTGTTAATGTATCTTATTTAATAGTATTTTTAAGTCAATTTGCATTGCATTAACTGTTTTAAATATTTACTTTATTTTTTTATGATCATTTAACTTCATTTGTTTATAAGTAATTTGTAATATTTTTTTTGGGTTCATTAAGTAATTTGTAATATGAGATCAATGTAAAGTAACTTTATGGGACTTGAGTTACATCTAAATGGTGCATGATATAACTTTAGTTAAATAATAATGTTAATTGTTTTTGTCAGTGTTTCATTCCTTGGATAAGGTCCACTCAATCATCTAACACAAATTAAAGATACCTAAAATAAACAACTGATATTTATATTTTTGAAGAAAAAAGAATTAAATATGCAGTTAAGTTACTAAAAAAAATTAAGAGAATTCAGCTTTTTGGTGGAACATATTCAAGATTATATATCTTGTGCATGTTACAAGAATGGGATCGAGAATGCGATCATTTCAATTGTTATTGACGTAAATTAGAGCAGCAACATCTGAAGTCCTAACCCATACGTAAATCTGAAGAAGGAAGTAATTGGTAGTATAAAAATTCTCGAAAGGTTGCTTAAGTAGGGTTAAAAGGGAAAGGGAGAGCGAATTGAAAGATGTCTGTACTCTGTGGAGTTCTTCAATTATAGTAGTTTGTTTCTTTTAATGGAAGTTGGATCATAATCAACTTCTTTCTATTGGACACATCAAAATTATCAAATGCATAAAGATCATAATCAGCATCTTTCTATTGGTAATTACTTATTAATTAAAGAAGTTCTTTTTTTTTTTTCACAAACTACCCAAACCCCTCATCACTATCACACTTTTAATGACTTATTAAAGAAATTCCTCTGTGAGTGGAGAAATATTGGATTCCCCACCTCCAATTATTATGTGCATGCATCAAAATGAAATGTCTATAATAATAATAATAATAATAATAATAATAATGATAATAATAATAATAGACTCAATGATATTCCTTTTAATTATATTTTCAAAGATATGTCCCATCCATAAATATATAAAATATTTTAAATAATATAAACTTATATTAATTAAATATGACAATTATTCTTTTGGTAGAAAAACGGTTAAGGCAAGGAGAGACTATCATTTCACAAGTTTCAACAAAGCTTAAGGTATATAGTAGTATTTATAGATTACTTACTAATAAAAAATTACCAACAAGAATCAAATTTAAAATTTTTGGGTTGACATAGTTTGATCCTGGCAATTAAATCAATACTTATAATTAACAGTTTAATAACATATGATAGTGAACTCAAATATTTGTGAATATCACTCTAATAAAACTTAGGGAAATAAGAGTATCGATCCAACTATTTGACTTTAAATTCTTTTGGCAATTTTAAGTATTTGTATTCCAATCTTATCATGCATTTTGGCAAACTTCATGAAAAGAAAGTTTATTGCTTTTAATTACCTCTGATCATATAATTTTTTTTTATCTAATCACTAATATTCAAAAATTTACTGGCCTCCGACTAATTTAGTTCAAACTGAGTAGACCATTTACGTAAAGTAATTTTTTCTATTCACAAGATTCGAACTCGAAACCTTACTTAAGAAGAACAAGCTCCTAACTATTTGAACCAACCACCCTTTGGTTTATGATCATATAACCTATACTACTAAAACGTTGTATCTACTCATCTTGAAGGTCATTTTATTGTTTGATTTAAATATTTCTTTGTATTTTATATTGATTATTATTATTTTTACTATATAAAGAGATTACGTCTATGACTTAAACCTATTACTTTTAAAATTTTAAATTTCTCCAACCACCCAAATTAACACAGAAAACTTTATATCATATATTAATGTAAATATGACCTTGTATTTTTTTAAAAGAAGAAATTGTAGACATTCTACTATCCAACAAATCCTTTATAAACAAAATAAGTTACCATTTAATATTGATGTTTGTTGGAAATTTGATTATTGTTCTTACCAACATAGCATGGCATCAAATGATCAACCTCTTGAAGAGGTTCTCTTCGAAAGCCATATATGTAGTTGGGTACCTAAGTTTGTATATTAATGTTATGTATTGGACATATTTATCCAATCATTAGCCTTCAACAAGCATACCAACAATTGTGGGGTCCCTCTATCCATCACATTATATTTTTTGGGTCTTTAATTTTTTCAGTTCTTTATTACAATTTCTTTTGTGGGGTAAGGCACATGCACAGGGCTCAATCAATAATAATGATTCTGGAAGCATAGTGAGGCCCTGAGGTGCAAAGTTGGCTGTGGAGTGAGCCACAGAGCAAAGACAAAGTTGGGGTCCATATCTTGTGCCATGCTTTTTGTTTGTAGTGGCTGGCGAATGAAAGAGAGGCACTTTCGGACCAAAGAGTCAAAAGTTGGAGGCCCACTCTCTCTCTTTCATTATGCCCTTTACGATCTCCATTTTCCATCTTTCTTTCCATTTTGATTTTGGGTTATCATCAGATACGTTTGTCATTGGACTTTCACAATAACAAGAACCGTGGTAGTTGGTAGATCGCAATCCTTTCCTTTCAAAGATAAAAAAAGAGTTGGATTATAGTACTATTTTCATGGGGAATATTTCATTATCATGCTTTCATATTTGAAATTGATGACAGATTTATACCTCTATGATGAGGTTATTTTTAAAGATTTATATCTGTTACCACATTAAAAAGTTATATATAAAATTCTAATTTAAGCTTTGGGGGAAACAGATTGTGTTTTTATGTGAAAATTTCTAATATTTTAAAAAAATTAATCAAGTTAGTATAAGGGGAAATAAAATAAAAAAAACTTATAAAATTGAGAATTAAAAGTTGAAAGAGTTGAGAAAACGTTAGAATTTAGGGTTTAATTTCAAGACATCTTGGACAAGGTTAAACCGTTCGCCATCCTAAGTTTAGGTTTGGTGCAAAACCTTCCCACAGGGAGAGTTTCCCCAGCCTATACCTCCCCAAAAGCCCTCCCAAAGGGTTTTCACAGGCCTCATTTTTTTCATTTTCCATGTTCTTAACCCAAGTCTCGCCTCAGTTCAACTAAGTAGCTAGGATTGGTGAATTCCGTGTACTCTCACAAAATAGATGATAGTATAAGAGAGTTATGACTTTTAATACTTAATTATTAATATGGATAGAGTTAATGGCTTAATATCCATGAGCTTATAATTAAGAATTGAGACTTATATTAATAGGATCCAATAAAGAAACACATGATAGTAAACTTCACATAGGCCACTTACGCTAGATTAATAGAGTGGGTACGTATAGAGAGTGAAACAAGTGTATAGAACAATCATGTACAAGAATATATAACTTGTCACTTTCTCAATACACGCATGAAAGAAAGTATCTTGAGTAACCTCGTAGGCAATCTCTGCCTATATAAATATGCCCTTGTTGGTGGGAATTAATGAAAAAAAAGAACAAATCAGTAAAAAGTTTAATTTTAATCTATTATCAATATAAAAAATTTTACATTATTGTTTAATCATGTTTTACTAAATCATTAAGAGAATTTTACTAAAATAATAAATGTTTAAAAAGTTAAATATTCTTAATGACATAATAATTCATGATTGAATAATAATGTAAAATTTTTTTATACTTATAATAAATTAAAATTAAATTTATTATAAAATAGAGACACAAGGGAGACACGAATAAAAATGAACAATTATACTAATAATCATATATAGGAAGAAACCTTAATATTCCCTGCACTGTACGTAACACATTCTTATCAATTTATGCAAGCTTAGCTTGCTTGCTTTCCTCTCTCTCAATAAGCTTTTTCTTTTTTAATGATTATTCTCTAATCTCTTCTAATATTTGTAAGTAGAGATATTTTTCTTCCCCCGAAACAGGTTGTTGGGATGTAATCATATTATCTATCCCATATAATCTTTAAGGAGGCTTTCATAGTGATGTATGTATGTGTCGGTCGCATCAAAAACGAAATTCCAAAAGACAAACACCTTCGTAAAGTTGTGATATTAGAGTTCATTATAATTTGATTTATTTTCTTCAAAAAGTCATGGGTGAGTGGGTTGGTGGTGTTTGAGTTATCGACTGAATGGTCTGCATTTTCAACGAAAATTTGACAATCGCATCTGATTCACCCAGTAACTTCTCAAAGTTTGACTTCATAACGAAAAACAAAACATTAATGTGTGTCCTAGTATTAGACAGCCATGATCATGACGGGTCGATGGTCCATAATATTCAACTTTATGATTTATTCATCTATTTTTTTATCAAATTAATTTTTACATCAATCGAAATTAAATATTTTTTAAATAAAAAATTCTTATATACTAACACTTTTAATGATTTAAATCTTATATAAATTTTATTATATAACATTATAAATTTAATCTAATAATTTTCCTTTTCATATTATTTGTCATGTATTATGTTTTCAATTACCTTAAAATTTTGCCTTGCCAATATGCGCACCTCACATGCCTGTGCATTTATGGTTATTTATTTTGTTAAGTGAAAAGAACCATTCAGGAGGACATGTAGGGCCATTTTTCTCCCCCTCGACCGCATAAAAAAGGGCTTACATTAATTACCATATGACGATATATAATACATTTCTTTAGTTACTTTAATTTAATACATGAAGCTTTTAAGTATACTAATGTTAAAAGTAAACATATATATCATGTAAAAAAAAGGTAAACATATATGTTAATAAAAAAAAAACCTATATATAGTACAAATTGTTACTGATCACAGTTTGCCAAAGATTAGTACTAATTATTGGTGATAAAGGTGGAGGTTAAGATATATACAATTCACAACTGAACAAAGAGATAAGAGAACCCAACAAGCTCAGATGACATTGCCTTGTATTGTACAATGCTTCATTTACAATGCCTTTTTCGTAGTACAATGGTGCTTCATTTACAATGCCTTTTTCGTAGTACAATGCCTTGTCATTGTACAACGCTGAAACGATGGGAATATGAACATTGGGTCCAGAGAACAGGAAAACGAAGAGCGGCCGAGGAGAAATTTTTAGTTGCTTCACCAGTATTATTAGAATTATATTTTAATATTAAATAATTAAAGAACACATTTATAAACAAAAATACACACTTTAAAATAAAAATAATTAATTTATATTAATAAATATAATTTTAATTATTTAATATTAAAACATTAATATATAATTAGATGAAAGTATAATTAGAAAACATTACATGAAGATGCAATAATTAATAACAAGCTGTGAGTTCTGTGGGTGTGACCCCTGAGGACAGAGCACCAATTATTATGCAGGTAACTATTATTGGTACTCCATGTGTATCTTTCACATGCCCAACGAATGAATGGGCCAATATAATGCCTTATGAAAGTGAGGATACCATCTCTTCCAGTTACAATCAGCAGGCAAAGCTCCGCTGTCAAGCTGCCACAAACAAAAGCTAGATACTTTTTATCCCTATTCTCGTGGGTCTGGGGCTATCTAACAACTTCCATGCAAAATACCTTTCTTCGGCCGTTGCCTTACGTTGACATCTCAATCCTCTACATAAAACCCAAATTAAAGGATGGTCACTTTCTCATAAGGATATCGCCCGCGTATATACACACATGCAAGAGAGATATTTACACCTCAATCTGCCCCATCTGAAGGTGCCTAGCACCATTTTTGGGGGATTAATATCGGATAAGAAGGTGCCGAATGTCTGAATCTGGATGTGGTTATCTCACTCTCTGGTCCTCTTCCTTGATCTTACTTAAAAATGAAAAAAAAAAGAATTTTTTTCTTAATATAATTCAATATGAAACTTTTGTAATAGTAGAAAAAATTGAATTTAATTTTGATCCATTAATAATGTAAAATTTTTATATATTATTATTCAATCATATATTATCACATTATTAAAAGAGTTTAATTTTTTAAATAATTATTATCATAGTCATATTCTTTTCATAATGTGAAAATATCTAAAAAAAATATGGAAACATATGAATGAATGGTAACTGCATTAATTAAAATTGAACTCAAGGATTTTGAAGGCAAGTTTTCTGCTTTTTCTCTTTTTCTTTTGGCCTTATTTGGGTATCTCTATACTCTTTAAGTGTGAGGCCAATTCCATTTTAATATACTTTGGCTATTCCTTCCTATAATGCCTTATCCAGAACTTTGAAGGCAAGTTTTTAGGTTTTTTTTTTGTCAATCCAGAACTTTGAAGGTAAGTTTGAGTCCTTTTCTTTTTTTGTTAATATTCCATTCTGTGCCCAAGGGCTAGGAAAAGAAGAAACAAAGAGCACCCAAGAATATAGGGCAAGATCAGACCTATAAATCCTGCCAATACTGCAAGGCAAAGAGATACACCATAAAACAAGCCTGCTCAGCAGGAATCTAAATAAAGGCCTAAGGTCAACTACTGATACTAATTGGTCTATCTTTCAAGATCAGCGACAGCACCGAATTGGGAGGTGAATCTTGTCTTTGTTATAATCGTCTTTGTTGCCTTGGGCTGTGGCCAGTGCTGCACTTGAATTGCATATTCTACAGCCACTCCAAAACCCTATTCGGATCAATCTTTGTAACCATTGGTGTGGCATAATCCAAAATATAGCCCAAGTTGTAAGCCCATCTCCTGCTATTGGGCTCAAACATAAGAGCCCAGTATATCGATACAACTCACCGTATGAGCTCAAGTCTTAACCCTCCAAGCTCCAGCAGCTTAGGGTTTTTACGCCGCGCATTCCCTTTCGTTTTGAACGTTTCTTTGATCTGAAAACTGTGTCACCGTCGTCGTCACCATGGTTCGATCTCCAACTTCAATTTGCAGCCTCTGAAGCTTCTTTCACAGTTTTGAATATCGCATGCGGTTACTGATTCTCGTTTCCTCTGTTTTTTTTTTTCCTTTTTCTTTCTGTAACTGTAGCCGCAAGGGGATTACATAGAACTTCACAGAAAACGCCATGGATATCGCCTTGACTACTTTGAGCGCAAGCGCAAGAAAGAGGCTCGTGCAGTTCACAAGCACTCTGCCATTGCCCAGAAGGTTTCACTCGCCTCCTCTTTTTCTTTTTCTTTTTTTTTTTTGTTAAATTTAAATTGCTGTTATCTTAACTAGCTATATAGTTGTATTTCCATAGTTCTAATTGGATTTTGTTAATTCGAGTGGAACAGGCTCTGGGTATTAAGGGCAAGATGATTGCCAAGAAAAATTATGCTGAAAAGGCACAGATGAAGAAGACGTGAGTTCTTCCTTTTTGCTTTATGTTATTTTTCGCTTATGTGTGTTTGTGTGTGTATTTGTGTTGACTATATTCTTTTGTTGGGAAGATGTGCTTGCAAAAGGGGTAGATACCGAAATTATTTAAAATATGATACTGAAGCTGAGCTCTTTGAAATAATTTGTGTTTGTCGTGAATGTATAACTGTGCTTGTTCGTGGCATCGATCAAACAAACATGGCTTTAGTCTAGTGACCGTGTTTAATGGTGGCCACCTTATTTTTTTAAATTACTCATTTAGGCAGGGGTGGGTTTTAAGTTATAGCTTAGCTTATGGTCCTGAGCAGCATTGTCATTGGCGATATATAACATTTGTGTGGATACCAAAATATTTGTGGTTGATTCTGTTAATCTAGATTTTTTTTTTGTAGTTGTTGGTTGATGTTAGATTAATAGTACAATAGTTTTTCATCATTATAGATTGGTTCCTAGGTTGTCAAGTTTATGAGATAACAATTTCACTACTATGTATCAACAGTTTGGCCATGCATGAAGAGTCAACATCTAGGCGCAAGGTTGATGATGATGTTCACGATGGAGCTGTTCCTGCGTATCTTCTGGATCGTGAGAATACGACCAGAGCAAAAGTATGACATGCATGCAGTATTGATATATAGTCTTGATTCTTCTGCACTCTCTTCCTGTATGTAATCTGACAATTTTCTATTTTTAGGTTCTTAGCAACACCATTAAGCAAAAGAGGAAGGAGAAGGCTGGGAAATGGGATGTTCCTCTACCTAAGGTAAGATTGCATTCAACAATTTGTTTTGTGATGTTAAATGTTATCTCTTACATGAAATTCGCTTCCCATTGCCCCTTGTTTTTTTAGTTATATTTTTGGAAATAAGAAAAGGGGGGGTGTTTCCTTATGAGTAATTACATAATTGTATGCTTCCTCATTTCTTCAGGTACGTCCAGTGGCTGAAGATGAAATGTTCAAAGTGGTCCGGTCTGGTAAAAGAAAGAGTAAGTGTTATATTTTGTCCTCCTTGGTTCTTCATGTTTACCTGTCCAAAGTTAATTATTGGCTTCAGTTTCTAACTTCTAAGCATATGATTTTAATTGGTGGCACATGATCGAAATGGTATAAAAATGTTATTTTCAAGTACTAGTTACATGATTTTCATTTCCGTATCTTTTTGCAAATCATGTTAGTTGTTAAAAAATCTAAGTTTCCTCCTCCTCGTCTATCACTTGTTTATGGACAAGGCAAAGCAATCTGTATTTCTTTGCTTGAATTGGTTGTGATTTTCTTAAATCAGAAGATTCTTTCTTGTTTCTGAAGTTGTTTACTGTCTTTGTTTCTACAATCTCTTTATCCATTGAAAGCACTAGAAGGGGTATTATACAGAGTGCATAATGATCATTGCCTGAAATGCATCTGATAGTATGCCTCAACATTTTGCAGCCAAGCAATGGAAGAGGATGGTCACAAAAGCTACATTTGTTGGGCCTGGTTTTACCAGAAAACCTCCAAAATATGAGCGTTTCATTCGTCCTACAGGATTGCGGTTCTCTAAAGCTCATGTCACTCATCCAGAACTTAAATGCACTTTCAATCTAGAAATAATTGGAGTGAAGAAAAATCCTAATGGCCCTATGTACACCTCTCTTGGTGTCATAACCAAGGGAGCTATAATTGAGGTATTTATATTTCCTGCTCTTCTAATTGAGGGTTATTTTCATACTCAAAAATTTAAGGCCCCTCAATTGATCCCAACTTGCCCTTTTTATTTACTGATCCTGGTATTTACTGGGTACGGTGCAGTGGGGATGGTTATCAAAATATTAACGTTACCAATTTTCTTACTGTAATTTCAGGTGAATGTCAGTGAACTTGGTCTGGTCACACCTGCGGGGAAAGTTGTATGGGGTAAGATTATTTGTGTTACTTGTATATTGGTTTTGTCTTTTGTCACCATTGGCTGAATTTTTAACTGAAATTAATCTATTGGTTTTTTGTGTGTGATAAATGCAGGTAAATATGCCCAGGTTACCAATAACCCAGAAAACGATGGTTGTATAAATGCAGTTTTGCTTGTTTAAGGTTGTAGCAAGTATTGGAGTACTAACTTGACGACAAGCAGTGGTCTAATTCCCTACTATATATTTGCTACTTTATACGATTGACTGTCTCCAACCCCATTGTTCGAGGGAAAGTTGTGCGAGATTTTGTCCGAGAATATAGTGAAGCATGTTCGGTGTTGGAGTGGAACACTGACTTGTTCTATAATTCTTCTCCTTATTTTGATAGTCAATGCAATTATCAGATCATATGGTACTTTGGCATTTTAAGGTAGATTCGTTCATTGAAATCTTAGAAGCTCCTGTCAAGATGTCGATGTTGTTTTTACTTTTTTTGGTTGGCTATTTATAAATTTATCAAGTTCATTCCCCAAAGGTAGCATTTTTATATAGTTGTATTTGATATGTTATGATATAGATATTATCATGTCACGTGTTAGCAAATTCTAATTTTGAACCGATTGTGCATTCTCTACCGGATGAAGGAAGACCGACGGGATAAACTTATTCTGAGTTGTTTCTTTTTTTTTTGTGAGATCCATTCTGAGCTGTTAATTTGAAACTCTTAACAAACTATAGTAGACGTAAAATTTATGGACCCTTTACCTGAAAGAATGGGTGTTTGAGAGGCGTTTGCTCTTTTAATTGGTAGGAAAAACCGAAAAAGTAATTTGAACTAAGTTAATTGATTATTTTATATTAAGAATAAATTAATTTTGTTTTAATTAAATAATCAAATCAAATCAAACTTAAAAAATTATATTCAACTTTATTTTTTTTAAGATTCAATTAATAATAAATTAGTTTAAAAATTTAAACAAATGTATAATTTAATAGATATAAATAATAAATTGACTTAAATATTTATATATAAATAATAATAAATTAAAATTTAATTATTTATAAGTATATAATTATGAATATATATATATATAAATTCAGTTTAATTTAATTTTGAATTTTCATTTGGTTTGATTTAATTTCATAAATAAAGTTAAATCAAACTAATTGTTTTGCGTAAAAGTTTGGTTTGTTATAAAAGGATTTTTAAACAAAACCAACTAATTTTGATTTTGTTTAGTTTTTGATTCTTCGGTTTGATTTAGTTACAAACACTTATAAATGTTTCTAAATATAGAGTATCGTTCAAGGTCATTTCTACAGTACACTATGAAGATATAGTGTATGAATACACTGAAACATTCTCAACCGTTAGTTTTTTTTTTTTTTGTGAAAATGAATGGTTGTGATTATCTTATCACAATGAAGATACAGTTATTTTAACATTTTTCTTTTTTTTTTTATATAGTTATATTATTAATTTTTTTTGGGAAATAGAAAACTAAAAAACATAATTTTTACGAAATCAGTCCGAAATCGAAAATGAACGGCATGATTAATTTGAGTTACTTCAACTTGTTGCAATTCAAGACAAGCCGCTCAAAATATTCAAGTCATTTGGGCTTTTGTATAATATGAAGTGCTACCGAGAGTAACAAAGAAGAACATGGTTATTCCTTCATCAAATTAGAAAATTAATTAATGGTGATGGCCTGCAATTTTCACAGGATTGTTTTTCATCACGTAGTTGCTAACATTGCTCACTATTGCCCTATAAAAAAACCAGAAAATGAAATTAGATCAACCCCTTGGCTAAGAGGAGCCTTCTATGAGATTGAAATCTTTGTCGTCGATATTGGTATCAACCACATTGTTCGTAACATGAGATAAAAAACAGGGAAGATGCTGTAAGCTTCGGCATCGATAAGCTTCTGGAAGTGGGAGACAACAGAAAATGAATCCTGATGGTGGTGGAGGAGAAAGACAGAAGTTGCAAACGTATCCTTCATTTTGTTATCCTCCTTCTTCCTACCATTGTTTTCCTCCTGTGCCTTTTCCCTTTCATTAAATGTTAACAGTGTATCCATACAATGTAACTTCATACTGTACTGTAGAAATGGCCATCGTTCAATATTTGAAAATTCACAAGCTAGGGAGCGAAAAGTTGGTGGTAGAAAATTGAGAACCCATTGCTATTGGAATATCTACTATCTAGTAATATCAAATGGGCGAAACCATTCAACCTAACATGAATATGCTGCAGCGGTTTTGAACTTATAATACCAGTAATAAGAAGGAATGATCTGTGAAGAAGTCCTCGAAACATGCTACCAAAAACGACATAGTTACAGTCACAGACTTGATACCAAGTTCAAGCCATGTTGCACGGCCATTACCCAGAATTTCAGCAACGAGGCAGTACACTGATTGTTCTCTATTTTAGTTGCAGCTGCATACCATACCCATATTCATCAACTGTCATATGGACATCATTAAATTAATGATATACCAAAGTACGATTGAGTGATAGTAAAACAATGTCTATAATGACAGGGAATCAAAATTATAAACTCTACACTAAAACATAGCATTTCTATGATGATCAGTGAGATCCTTCCTCATTTACATAAATGGGGCGCCTGCTACATGAGACTATAATTCATGGGTTTCATCTACGATGCCCTTAATCTGAGTAACCATTTGATCAAAGATGTCATGCTTATCATCCGTAGAGGTCTCAAAGCAAAGCTAACCTCACCAAAATGTCAGCGAAAAAATCCCATCATTCAAAATATTCAACTAGGTTCTGAAAGTTTAGACATGAATGCAGGATGCATGAGTATAAAAGATTCACAGCCCAAGTGAGAAATAAAAAAGTAGTAAATAGATCCAAATACAACCCACCTCTCTCTTGATCTTATACAACAATAAAGACGTGCGTACAACAAAAAAATTTATGCAAATCCGTTATACTATTGAGTATTTCAAATAAATTTTATATCGCTTACACATCCAAATGAAATAAAAACGCATGGGACTCAGATTCCCAGGATATACTTGACAAGATTCAAACAAAGACAATGTTTAATCATGGAGTGACAAGCTGAGGAGATTGACGGGCAAGATCCAATGAAATTTGGGGTTCAACCACCTGCAGCAAGCCAGTGGCCAACCTTCTTGTCAACTCTTCCACCTGTACCTTCACCACATCCCTCCTCATTCCAATGTCAGCAGCATACCTGCTAGCACAGTATACCCCAACGGCTGTTGCCGCCATTCCATAAACGTTAGTAGTTACGAGACGCAGGGGCGTGGATAGAACAGCAGCAAGAGGTCCCCCTATGATGGAAACTGCTTGGCCACTCTGCCCAATTGTTCCTTGATCAACAACGAGGAGTCCAGTTTTGCAATAGATGGCGAAATCTTCACAATTGTTCTTGAAAACATTATAGCACCCAAAACCATTTTCAAGTAAATACTTTGCCCGATGGACCACAATATCATCTGGGTCAGACACAGCAAGAGTACATGTTCCACCACGAGCTTTTGCAAGAAAGAGAGCAGGGGTGACAGCATACTCAAACCGATATAAGACACCACCAGCAAGGAAGCAGTTCAGGCATGAGGAGACAACTCCATGAGCCTCTTGGGGTGCCGTACAAGTTGGGCAACTTTCTGGAGATCTGGCCGGTCCTGAACTAATGAGAAGAAGATCCAGCACAGTACCAGTTCCTACTTCTTGCCCACGTCTAGTGAAGTGAATGACTTTGTCATCACCAATATAAATGCCTGTCTTTCATTCAGACAGAAAAAAAATCTGTCAAGGCACAGATGATTATCTATAAATGAAGCATAAATTAATGTCAATTTTTCTTTGTAGTGCATGTGAGACAGTTGATCCTCAATAGCCACACAAATGAAAATTTTATTGAAAAAAGTGAGAGACTCTAAGATTCTAAAACTAACAAAAGCACAAGGAGGGTAAGGGGAGGGAGAATGTGAGAGCTAGAAAGCATGGAAATAAGTATGATAAAGAGTTAATAAACAATGCCAAGACCTCCAATAATACATCATACAGAAATCTCCATCTAGTAGTAACCTTGGCTCTATCTAAACCCATAATCTTCACTAATCCTTCCCTAATCATATGGTTTTCATTTTTTCATGATTTCAACAGCAAAATGAATAGATTTGTCCATTATTTTGTCTCATTATACCTCATGCAAAAGCATTGCTTAGTCCTGACATTTAGTGCTACAAACTTGAATCAAACATCAAAGAAGAGAAAAAACGATGGTCAAATCATCCTCATTCGTAGAATATTTAAAGATGGGAAACATCTTTAGATAAACAACTGACCAGTAACGACGGTTATATAATACAAGAAGACTGCAAAGGCATCCTGATCAATAATTTTTTTTTTCTGAAATCGTTTTCATCAGAAACACATATGACAATTATCTCTTTGCCTGCATTGCTGTCCAAGACAAGTCTTATTGAATTATTTTCTCCCAAAAAATGCTTTACTTACTTGTCTCTTCAAGGGTAAAGCGATAGTCTAATGGGAATGTAATATAGCCAAAGCACAGCCTGAAGATGATGATGGATATCTTTCTGATACAGCACCTGTGTTGCTTTTTCGCTTTAATTATTTTTTCTATGTCTACTAAATTGAAAGTGCCAATAGGCTCGAGTCATTTGGTGCATTGAAATCAAAAGAAGTTCCAGTATTTGACAGCTAAACTTCCATAGAAAATGAAATCTTTCTTCATGGCTGCCCTTGAACAGAGGCAACCAAGGGTTATCCCAATGAGTCAATGGCCTTAACATCCACCAGAGGTACTAAAACTTCAATGTAGGTCTAAAAACTTTGAAAAATCTAATCTTTTTATAATACTTTACTTTCTTTGTATCTCCTACTTATTTTTCCTTGCGAAGCACATCAAATCAAACAAAACAGAGAACACGCCACACTAAACCAAGAGAATTCAAAAAGATAAAATAAAATAAAATTAAAAAAAAAAGGAAAAGAAAACTCATGAAGAAAAGCGAAGCGAAGAGAAGAGACAGAACCGTGATGGGCATAGATATAGGCAGTCCTCCAAGAGTAGATGTGATCCCCAGGTTTCAGGCTCTCCCTAGTCACTCTGTGAACCCATTATTGTGATTCATCAAATTGTGTTTTTTTTGTTTTTCATCACAAAAACAATAATCACAAATCAAAACCCGACCCAGAATCCAAAACAAAGCCTTCCTCTTTGGTAAAAATAAAAAGAACGAAAATTCAGAATACCTATTAGACAGCAACCCCATCGCTGTTTCCTCGTCTCCCTTTCCTTTCCTTCCCTCTCGTGTAACGGGAAGGAGGAAGAAGAAGAGAAACTGAGCCAAGCAAGTGACGCTTATACCCTTGAGGTTGAGGAAAAGCTTCGCCGTTAAGCAAAGAGAGGGAAGGTGACGGTGACGGTGGAACGAAAGGAATGAGGAAGATTCACCGTTCACGTGGCAGCCTCCAACGACGATGCTTTCATCTGTTAGAACTTGTAGACGTTGAGTAAAGTAATATATAATAATGGAGAAAGCGCCTCAAAGGCCGAGATGATAGAGATGCAGAGCAGCAACATGCAACCGTTTGCGTGTCTTTTACTTTGTAAACGCGCAAAGTCACATCGACCCAATGGGTCTAAGCCCAATCATAGTGGGCTTGGTACTATTGGTATCTGTTATGCCCAATAAGAAATCGAATGCAGCAATTTTGAATCTTGTATTTGAAGCTCACTATTCTTTGGCAAAAAAGCCCACTATTCTTAACTCAAAAAAATAAAAGAAATTTATTTCTCTAGTATGTTCTTCTATCCTCACTGCATGTCAGTCTCAATAGACAACTATTATTTAGGTGATGTTATAGGGAAAATTATTATTAGGAAGATAAAATAAAGTATTTATAGGATGTATATAAATTTTTATATGGTTAAGTTATATATTTAGTGTTTATGATTTATACTTATTTTTAATTTGATTCTCATCATTTTTTTAAATAAAACTTCATAATTTTCAATGTGTTTAATTTGGTCTTTCTTTATTATTTGGTGTTATAACGTTAGCAACTTGTATAGACATGACGAATTAAGAGTTAGTAACATCAACATTCACATCATCATTTATTTTACTACATATGCACAATTTAATAAAAATAGAATAAATTAAAAATATTTAAAATTATAAAGACTTATTTAAAAATAAAAAACTATAACAATCATATAAGAAATTTGCATTGAAGCAAGTTGAAGTTACAATGTACAGATACTGCTTATATACAAGGGCACTTCTGCAGCATAGCAGTATAACTAATTAACAGACTAACAATCATTAACTAATCAACAACTAATCCTAATTAATCATAATTAAGCTGATTGATTTATACAATCATCCGCCTATCCCTTATCCTATATTAGATCAAATGAAAAATGAGTTTAAACTATGAGACAAAATATTTAATTTAACCTTTTTACATAAAAATTTTAATGTCAAATTGTAAGAAAATGTGAGTTTTTAATTATACAAATAAAATTCTATTTTATATAATATTATCATTTTATCTATTTTCTAAGTAAAATATTATTTATATAATTTCTTATCTATTATAATAATTAAAAAATTAAAAAAGAGGAACAAAATTGACCCGCATAAAACAAATAAAATAAAAAAAGTGGGTTCACCTTTGAACACATCATTTGTGTGTTCTAAGAGTGTGTTTAGAATAATAAATTTTATGATTTAATTTTATTTATAAATTAAATTCTTTATTTAAAAAATTATAAAATAGGAATTAATATGATTTAGAAATCTACGAAAATCTAATAGATTTTAATTATGTTAGTTTAGAAATTCTTTTAAAAATGAGATGATTTAGGTGAATTTTATATAAATTTACTATTATACTCTTGATAAAGATATAACAATTATATCATTATAAGTGTAAATATGTAAATTTCTTAAAATAAAATTAATTTAATTTTTTTTTATTGTATTATAAACATAAAAATTAATTTCAAAATCAATTCAAATCATAAGTTTAAAATGAGTTCTAAACATAAAAATTAATTTTTAATTTACTTTAATTCAACTAAACTTAATTCAATTCAATCCAATTCTAATTTTTATTATTACAAACACACTTTTAAGGAAAACTGAATTCTTTCACTTACATTTCCATCCAACCTCAATCACGTGACTTTAGCTCAAATAACGTTTTTTAAAAAAATAACAAGAATAAACACTCATTTTATCATATAATATCAATTTAATTTTTTAAATAAAGTTAACATTAATTTAATCATCTAATTATATAGAATGTAATATCAAAATAACTCTTATATTACGAATTGAAAAAATACCATTAATAAAGTCCTTAATTAAAAGACCAAATTAATACAAATCAAGGGAGCTAGGGCCTATTTGAATAAGTTTCGGATAAACTTTCCAACAATCGAAAGTCTAGAAATAAAATAGACACATTTATTTGATCTAAAATACTCTACTTATGATGCAACTGAGGATTCAATTATTCTAAAATTTGAGAAGGCTAAGCGTTCTCTCGAAAACAGTAAGTTATGATAACCAAAGAGCACAAGCCGAGAAGGTTGGACTGGTTATTTCCTTTAAACTTCAGGCAGAAGTGTCCTGGTCATGGGCTTCGAGAGAAATGGCTATGATATCCTGGAGTGTCCGCATCGGAATCTCACTATTTTAGGTAGGTTGTGGGAGGGTTTCAGAAAAATGACAGTCTTTAAGGATTTTTTTTTTTTCTGAAACAGTTTCTAAGTTGTTTATTTCTAAAGTTACTTAAGTATCGTATTATGTTACTTTTTGTGTGAAATATAAAATCATTAATATATTTTCATCTAAAAACTTAAGTTTTTAGAATATAAAACAGCTTTTTCACAAAAACGAAACTATGTTTGATTTTAAGAAATTAAGACTTCAATTTTTTGGGAAAAAGTTTGGACTTGTCCAAAGAATTTGGGGCATATTCTCAAATGGCATTTGAGACTTTGGAATGAATGAAATGACAAAGTTAATTTTGTGTATCCGAGGTTAATGTGGCCCAGCTGATCTGCAGACTACCATTACCTTTTAAGAGCAGCAACCTTTTTGTTTTAGCTGATCAAGTTTTGAGTTTTGACCAGTATATTCTATGTGAAGTTGGACTTTTTTTTAACAATAAATCTGAGTAAATATTTGCTGATGCATAGCGAAAAACGGAAAAAGAATTGTTTTTGATGATGCAGCAGAAGTAGCATGCCATATTACTTTACCACCCAACTTTTCGTGCGTGCAATGCAATGGTGCACGTCCAGTCAATTAGCTAATGCTAAGTAACCATTGGCCAGAGTCTGGTAACCCTAGTACTAAGCAATTAGGTTTCAAGATGAAGATGGAAAAGATAACTCCCAGAGTGTGGTAAGGTACTGGAATCTTCCAGGAGCTGTTTGGGATTAATCTGATTTAGCCCATACTTCTGCTATTCTGTACCATTAACTATATATCTAGTGCCAAAATTCAAGCACTACTGCACTACTTTTATTGTCAGAGAACAGAGATGGGATATGTAAAAGTTGAGAGGAAGATTTGGGAATTGTTATTTCTTGTTACAGAATTGCATTGTATGTGCTGGAAAACAAAATTTATGTCCAGTACATGCTAATATATTGAAATGAAAAAGAGAAAGACATGTCAGTATTCAACTATTCATTGAACCCTGATGGTTTAAACAATAAGAATCATGCCGTCTGTTCTCTCTCTTTAATTTTGTTTCCTTCCCTGCTTCTTGGAGAGAGTTTAAGCATGTATAATGATAAATGGGTTATACCATATAATGACATATATATTCTTCTCCTAATTAATCCTCAAGGCTTATGGATGTTAATTGATAATTATATAGAGAAGTCCTTTCTTAAATTCTTACAATGGAAGTCCAAAAGTACTTTGTTGTTGATTATATATATACAAGAGGCTTGTCTCCATTTGGATCTGTTGCAATTTGCAAACACTACAAACATTAATTGTGTAAGGCCATTTTCATGGGGTCAAGCTAAGGCCAATTGCGAGCATCTTCTTTCTAGATCCTTCTGAAAACTTCATGCATCTCACAACCTGTTTTCTTAGTTTTATATTTGTTGACATAATTTTTTTGAGATCCAAGTGATTTAGTAGCAGCAGATTGTATACCGTTGTCTGGGATTGTAGCCACGCACTCCTTGTTTGTATACCGTTGTCTTATTATTCATTTTCTAAGTAGTAAAACATACGAATTCAATGCACTACTAGCTAAAATGTTTAGCTCTATGTGGCTTTTACGTAATTTGGATTACATACATTGCAGCTTTACGGCTTTTTATATATAAATAATGGATATATTTTTTTATTTATTATTTTATATTCATTGCACTTAATTTTATAAAAATAAAAAGTCCTCATAAGATGACTTTCCATCTTTAGTTTAGAAATTTTTCTTAAAAATTAGTTAAGAAATTGGTATAAACTATAACGACTTCTCAATTAATTTTTTTAAAATATATTAAAAAACTCAATTAAAAAGTTGATATGGGTTAGGGCGACGTTTTAATTATGTTAAAAAAAAATATTCAAGTTGAACCAAAGTTTTTTGAATTCTCCATGAACCTAGGGTAACTTATTACTTATATATATTTTTGATGTTTATATATTCAATAGGTTAATTAGAAAGACGCCAGCTTGAGGTAACTTTTTACCATACCAAAAACTAGTATATTTTAATAATTAATCTCAAAAGAGCATAAAATAAAAAAAATATCTATATAAAATAGCCCAGCTTTACTCTATTGGGATTGAGAAATCGCAATTGTGTTTAGCATGTTTTAAAACGTCTTTCTCTTGGAACGATATTAATAAATCCCCATTCTCTGAATTTCTTGCTGTTACTTTGAATTTATATATTGTTAAGGCCTGCCCCTATTCCATGACGTTAAATCACTAACAGATCAAGGGATGTCACTGCAATTTAAGGGCCAAAAAAAAATCTTAACATTGTTACATTAAGCGAAAAAATTCATTTAATGGTGGTTTTACAGCTTCAAAATGGAAAGAATCCTGAAAATCGTGAAAACTTCACGTTCAAAATTGGGGTGACAATTAGGTAGCAACATCTCCATTTTGAGCCATCTCGTGATGAAGAAAGTGAAATAGAAAATTAAAGAAACAGCATATATGTACTAATATGTACTCTTTAATATGTATATATTTTCATGTCACTTATTCACGTGCTATATATAATTATCTTCTTTCTCCCCTTCTTTTTTGGCCTCTAGCGCTTATTCTTTGGGTTTCTCAATAGGTATATTCTGATTGATACTTGGTTAGGAACTTCAAATTTTCAAATGCTTTGGCTGCATATATTCCTTTCTTGCTTTTGAATAAAGCATGGTTTTTTCTATGGCCTATATATGGAAACATATTCCACGCAAGACGCATCTTATTGTTAATTTTAGATATAAAAAACTATTTGCTAAAGGAATCTTGGGTGTAAAGCAAATAATGAGTGCCTAGGTCGTCATAGTGATCAGTTTCATGCGCATGTATATGGATTCATATCTCACAAATTAAGTTTATAGTGAAAATTTAAGATATGTTTGGATTAGATTATGCAAACTTAGATTTTGTAAATTTAATTTTAGTCATAAGTGAATTTAAGTGAAGTAATTTATGTTTGGAAAAAAATTTCACTAAATCTAAAAGTAAAAAATAGTAATTTTATATTAAACGAACTTTTGAAACTAGAATCACCTTTAAAAAATAATACATTCAACAAAATAAAAAAAAAAAAGAGAAAAACCATTTGAATGTCTACTCTTGTGCGGGTGGTACAAATCATGAATATAAGATTATGTAGAAATAGTGTCAAGGGTAATAGCCTCATAATATAATATTTACTTAAAGATATTCGATAGCAAGCATAATCTGTGCTTCGAAGAGAGTGACTCTGCTGTTGAAGTTAAAGTTTATTCAGACTATGCAAGTAGATTTGCCATCTGGTTAGCCCAAGCATCTTTTTAGTGTAAGGTGGCATCATTCTTTTTGTATATATGCCATAAAATAGAATGCTTACTCTAATCCATACTATTCTGTATTTTTTCTTTTGGCTAAACTACTCCATACCGTTCTTAGTGGACCTCTTTTTAAGTCACAAACGTTATGCTATTCCCCTTTTACATTTTTTTTTAAAATATTTTCATGATTTTTTTTTTGTCAGGTGATACTTGAGGCCCTACAAGTACTGCCACCCAGCAATTTGCTTTAGAGTTCAATGTTCCAGGCATCCACGAGGAGACCCAAATAATGGCCATGTCAATTTTGTTTCAACTTCTTGATTTGGTGCATTTTGTTTTTGGCTTTATAATGAATAGTATCAAAAAGCACAAAACCTATCTAGAAGTGTTCCAAGGGACATGGAAGAAAACCACCAAATGACAAATGTGGCCTGAGAGCAATAGCTAGTTTTCCATCTGCTTTTTCTGCAGCTAATTTAAGTAAACCAAATGACAGCTAGCATAACCAGTTACAATAGAGCACAATAGAATACAGGAAAGAAAAAGTAAAGAAAAAACAAATTAAAGGGGACAAGGGAAGAGTTTGAAAATGCTTCTCCCCTTAATTTAAAAATATGCCACATTACAAGAGTAAAATTAGGTTTTAGAGAGTACTAACTATTTTACTCAAGATTTTAAATTTTTGACTGCATTGTTTGATATTATTACAACATCTCGATTGTAATTACTATTGTAACTGCATGGATTGTAACTATAACAATATAACTACAACCGTAATTGTAATATAATTTAAAACCTTGTAAAATTTTCAATTGCGATTGTATTACAATCACGGTCATATTGCAACCATCACGAATTGATATGGCCCGATGCAGGCCACAATCACATTCGTGGTTGTAATGGCTATTGCTACCAAGATGTTATATTAATGTAAGGAATAAGAAAGTTAAGTGACAATCACTAGTCTCATGTTAGTAACAACAATTTACAGCGGCACCCCTTGGCTGGATTCTGGTGGTGCATTTTCCTTTTTCTGGTGAGTCCGTACTTGTTTCGTAGATGGTAATTTCAACATGGTAGGCATTATCAATGTCCACAACAGGTTTTATGATTCCTCGATGAAGTAAGGGTAGTGGCTTCTCTGGCGAGACATTGGGTTCCACATTCTTGAAATGTGCTAAATGGGAGAGCTCGGAAACAGATTCATAGATTTTCTCGACGGACTTGGTGATTTCTACGAGTATTGATGCAACTGTGTCAACTGGGACTATAGCTAGGAGTTCTGCATCTTCCAACGAAACAGTTCCCACTGCAATTTTGAGGTCTTCAATCGCAGTTTTAGAATTTTCTAGGTGGCATTTTGCAGCTGATGGGTCTGTCATTGTTTTGATGGATGAAGATATTGCTTTTAACGCCTTGCTGGATTCTGAACTCATCTTTGTGAATGGTTTTTGCACTTCACGCTTGAATTCCAAAGATGCCTGCAGTAACCAAAATACATGTCAGCTTCTAGCTAATCAAGCCAAAAATGCTTTAATTAAAGGCATTGAATAGAAAAAGTCTCAAACATTAAAATTATAAGGTGAGCTTAATTTTATAATTTCCTTTTGAAATTTATAAAAATATATGGAGGTTTTCATGTAGAAAGAACAATGTTGTATTACTTGGATTTCAGCGTTAAGGTAGCCGTTGAGAGCTTCAATCTTGTAAGCGCATTCCCGAGCAAGTGCTCCAATCTTCAAGTACTGTTTCCAAGGATGACGAAGACGAAAACGGCCTTGTGCTGGTTCCCACCTTGCCAAATTTGCCTGTGTGGATGGAGTGGAATATATATATATGATCAATATGGCAGTGAAAATGTTGGATGATATCCCAAAATTAAAAAAAAAAAAAAAGAAAATGCTCACCAAGGACTCTTCACTTGCTTTTGAACACTTTTATATCCCTGGAGAACTAACTTTTCAGATTTTTCTTTATCATGTATGCACTGAAAATATTCACCTTCAAATCCTGTGAATGACTTAACAGAGTTTTAGAAACATGCTACACAATAAGACAAGACGAAAACTAGTGGATGGGTTAAGTATACCTTCAAGGTAATTTGCTAGCTTTTCTATGCTGGAAGCAACCAACTTGTGAAGGTCTTCGCCAGCGGAAGGACTCACAACAAGTACGCAAAAAAAAAGAAAATAAAACACAATAAAAACATAAATATTTAACGTAGTTCGGCTCTCTTGACTTACATTCACGATCCCTAAAAAGGATAAAAATACTTTACTAATAAAATATTAAATTACAACTTTTGCACATATAAAAATGCAAACTCTCTCACAAATATTGACCACCCAATAGCCCAATTACAACATCTCTCAAGTGTTTAGGCTCTTTATCAGGTGATACTCTACCCCAATAAGTAAAGGCTTATTTATACAAGCAACCCCCCATAGGCTTCTTGAAGCTAGACAATATGGGACTTGGGCAATTACACAACAAATCTTCATTTGGGCCAAGCCTTCAAATACTTCAACTTTATCAAAAAACTGAACTCTTTTCTCAGTTATCTTCTTCTTCTCTGCTTTGCTATCTTGAAGTGTTTCCATCATGGAATGACCTTCCAAATAGCAAATGTTTTTGTTGTCTTTCCTGCCTTGTAAAACCAAGCGGCTTCCCTTGTACACTTTGCACGTCTTCCCAATCCCTATATACTTATACCCATGCGATGACATCTCTCCCAACGAAATTATATTGACATTAGTAGTAGGCACATACCTCACATTGGGATCCATGCCTTCAACTTTCAACTTCTGTTTCTTGCCCACATTGATGCTTCCAAAATCTCTATTTTTATGCAAAGTAATAAACATGGCTTGATTCTTACACACATGCATGTCGACGGCAGAATCTAGCACCCATCTAGAATGACTCTCAACAGAATCATTATCAACACTCTCTACATGATATAGATCTCCATCATCCGAGGATTTAACTACGTGAATGTCAGCCTTTACGTTCCCTTTGAGCTACTTAGACTCTTCAAGTTTTCTCTCATTTGTGGACATTGAGATTAGATGTGTCCTTTCTCTTCGCAGTAATGACATTTCACATCATTGATGTTCCTAAACTTTCCTCGTTATCCACCTCTTCAACAGGAATTGTTTCTTCCTCTTTGAGATCCCTCCACAACTAGTGTGCTTCCACTCTCATTAGTGTAATTCTCTCTATACATCTTCTGATCCTCTCGCAAGACAATAGTCACATCATCTAACATGATAGTATTCTTCCCAATCAACATCGATCTCACTAATGATCTATAAGACTGTGGCAGTGAAGCTAATAAAGCAATTGCTTGTTCTTCATTATTTAGCTTCTCTCCTATATTCAACAATTGACAAACTAGTTAGTTAAACTCATTAATATGATCATGTATATTACATCCTTCTTCCATTCTTAATGTGTATAAGTCTATCTTTAAGTACAGATAATTAATTAATGACTTCGACGCATACATATCTTCTAACTTTTTCAAAATCCCCTTAGCGGTTGTCTAATTTAACACTTTATACTTGATTGCAGGAGTAAGGGCCAATTTGATTATGCTTGCAGCTTTCCTCTAAATAGACTTCTACTCACTTTCTTTCATCTCTGCAGGCTTTTCATCATCCAAAGCTGCATCAAGACCTTGTTGCACGAAAAGATCTTGTATTGTGCATTGTCACATAATGAAATTACCCCTCCCATCAAATAGCGATACCTCAAATTTTATCGCACCAACCATAATGTAGTAAAACACTCCTCCTTGCTTAAAATACAAAAAAAAAAAAATCACTCACAAGAGCAATTAAAATATCTCCCTTCTTGCGACAGCAATTCTCCTCCCTTAATCGAAACAAAAGCTCTAGATACCAATTGTTTGGTAGCAGAAGGACCTACAACAAGCACGCAATAAGAAAAGAAATAAAACACAATAAAGAGACAAATATTTAACATGGTTCGGCTCCCTTGACCTACATCCACAATCCCTAGAAGGGATAAAAATACTCTACTAATAAAATATTAAATTATAATTTTTACACGGATAAAACTGTAAACTCTCTCACAAATATTGACCACCCAATAGTCCAATTATAACCTCTCTCAAGTGTTTAGGTTTTCTATTAGGTGGTACTCTATCCTAATAAGTAAAGGCTTATTTATATAAGTAACCCTCCTTAGACTTCTTAAAGTTAGGTAATATAAGACTTAGGTCAATTACACAACAGTTCCACCTATCAAAATTGTTGAAGTCTCTGATAGGCACGCACGAAGAGTCGTTACTCGACCTTGTACCCCGAAACAGTAACCAAACTGAATGTCAATATAAATATCACCACCCCATAATCATATCTTGCCTTGATCTTGGGGAAAAATCTCAAAAACGTAGACCCTGCGGCTGCAACATAAAACATAAACAATTTAGCTGTAGAAATTATTACCAAGAAATCAAAGCTAGACACACAACATTTTTGAAATTTCTGGCCTCTGCTATATCCGTTTCTGGCCCCAAATTCATGCAGAGAAATACAAGCTTCTTTTTCATTGTTCAAATTATAAGTACCTAGAATGAAGACAAGGGTCCCAAGGACAATAGGTTCTCCCTTTTCTCCGAAAACAGTAGCCAAGTGTTGACCTCCAATCCCTAAAGCACCAGCTGATAGTGTAACAAATCCACTATTTAAACCTTTGCTGAGGGTTGCACCTGGAATGGAACAAAGCATAAGTGCATGCCTTATTATTGAACTTGTCAGACATGGATCTTAACTCTTAAGGGGCAATGTGCCGTTTTTTATGATGCCTGATCTTACCTACTGTGAATTCAAATACTACCGCCACTGTCAGCGCAGCCCACATTCCCGCAACTCCGAAGCCATCATAGAGAGGCCTCGAGTAGTAGAACAAGGACACTAACATGAGAGCAATTCCAACTTTTAATGAGTGAATTACTCGTCTGGGGTCATCTTGTCCAATCTTCTTTATACTCTCTGTGACGTTCATAACTTTGGACTTGGATTTCCCAGGCAAAGCCTTGAGACAGCCCCACCAATGAACAAAATGCCCAGCCTTGTTTACTTGCGTTGTTGACTCAATATCCATGGCTAGCTAAAGAGTGGAAGACAACTTCGCCAAAAAGAAAAGGAAGTGTGTGACACCAAGTTTCAAAGGCAACAAAATAACAAATGTGAGGTGTGGCTTTCCTCAAAGTAACTGGGGAAAGCAAGCAAGGTTTGAGAAACTCGAGGGAAAATGCCTTTGAAGAGTAATATTTATAGGAACAAAAGAATAGCCGTTCCGTGCAACTTCAAGAATCTTTTTTATGAGATACATCAATAATATACATAAATTGGATGCATGAGTAACGAAAATAAACCATCTTTTTGAGTTGAAAGTATATATAATCACAAATGTGTGGTGATTCCATGGTTAAAAAGGTAGGTTACTAGTTTGCATGGCAGGAAGAGCTTATAGTACTACCCAGATATATATAAGAATGATAGTATCCGTGGATTCTTATATACATATATAGCAATGGTAGAAGCTCAACTAGCTAGGTTTTAATCTCATGTTCTCTCTAATATATAAATTTTAATCTGAAGAAAAATAAAGAACAAAATTGAGAAAAAGCTATATTATATACCCCACGGTTTTGTAACTCAAATTCAATGACAATAGAGTTGGCAAGTTGAAAACCGTCAGATGGCTATCTCTGTATCTCATATCCATTGGAGTGGAGAATATGATGGTCCTCTTCTGTGGCACATATTGGAGCTTTACAGCTTGCATGTCCGAGTCTTTCAGACTTTCTTGGAATAAAAAGTTTCAGACTTTTCAGTAATTTGTCAGCTTCCATTAACAAGCAGATTATAATATTGAAAGAAAACCAAACACAAATATAGAACGTGATTATCAACAAATCATGGCCTCCCATTGCGGAACCCTCAACCTGGTTTTCAATCAATAGCAGCTCTGCCCGAAACCTAAACTACAAACCCCCCCTCCTCTCGTTGCTTTCTGTCATCAAAACTTTCTAGGCCTAGTGCCTTTGTACATACCTAATAACTTTTCTGACTTGTTCAGTTTTATAATGCTTGACCTCAAAATTCTTTTACCTGATATGCTTAAAAAAAAGGGGTGAACTGAAATTTCTCCTAGATTTGATAGTTGATGCCTTGCAACTGATTAGAAAATATTTAACAACTTGATCGGAAATGCTTTAAATCAATGATCAAAATCATAATTTACAAAATAATTAAATTATTTATTTAATTAAATAAATTTCTTTCAATTATTTGACTCATTTTTTGTCTTTCATTAGTTTGAAAAAAAAATTTCCATTTTAAAATGAGATTGTGACGTTAAGTTCGCTTCGACTAATAGTCTCATTAAATTGCATAGAATTAAGAAAATTATCAGGATTCTCTCATAATCTTAAAATAACAAGAGTTTTGTAAGAGATAAAGAAAATTTTTTTTAAATAAATTTTATAATTTATCATAATATGTTCATGCACAATAAAATTTATATTTATTTCCCTTCAATACGATAGTTTTATGATAGAAAAGGATTCAAATCCTAAGAAAATATGTCCAAATAGAACAAACATCCTCTTGCACAAATAAAGAAAAGAACATCTTAAAGCAACTAAAAAATTGAAAGCTCTAATGAGTTTTATAAGCAAGAACAAAATTATCTTAAAAAGACATTTGAAAAAAGTTGATAAAAGCTTAATATATTTTTTAACAACGTCAATGATACTTAAGGCTAAATTGGAGATCACATTGTAGGCCACTTGCTGACCTAGTGTTCCTTTGATCAAGTTGTTAATGTCTTCCAAAAAGATGGCTTGTTATAGTGAATATGGGTTAAGGCTAATAACTAATTAACCGAACTCAAAAGAAACCCAACATTATTTAAATATATAAGCATAATGATAAATTAAAGTTCGATGCTCCCAACAAAAATTTCTCTCCGTTATTATAACTAGGGCTCAGGTACTAATGCACCACTCGAATTATATGTACCTCCACACCCCCACCACCTTGTATTCAAATGATTAAATTGTAATAATTGATATAAAAAATGCCTTAATTAATATCGAACATATTAGTGAGAGATTAAAATAAATTATATATATATATAAAAAAAAACGGATAGCGTTCACCTGCCTGATTAAGAGTGTGTTTGTTTGAAAAAATAAAATATAAAATTAAAAAATTGAGAGATAGATAAAAGTAGAATGAAATAACAAATTTTGAAATTTTTCTTATTACTAGATAACAAGTTGAAAATTACTTTCAAGTCTCAACCTTTACTTCTTCATTTTCCATTTCCTCATTTCCTCAGGTCCTAAAGAATGAACGCACACATCCAATGACTACGGCTATTTTGGTGATGAACAGGAAGCTAATGGATCTTTTATGAGGAAAAAAATTACTCAAGAATTTTCAAGGGATGATCATGGTCCTAACGACGTTGTTTACAAATGAAATATGCTACCTGCCCACTCCCAGACCAGCATTCGAAGAAGCCCATGTTTATCGCACTTAGCCCAAAATGCAATATATGGCATGTGTGTTAAAGAAATAGGCACTTTTTAAGATAGATGGATTACGTTATCGGCCTATGAGTTTTTTTTTTCCTATATTTTTGTGTCTAAATAAGAATCAAATTAGGACCTTAATCGATCTTTTCATTATATTCAATTCCTTAACTAAGCCCAAGTGACTTATGGGCTTAGCAATTACACATTTAATCAGGTGACAGAAACCGGGTAGTTTCCTACTTTCCACTTTCCAGTTTCCTTCAAGAAATCCCCCAGCATTTAAATCTCTCTTCTGATGAGACTGGTTTGCATAAGATGATCTTCATGGAAGACGCAATGATTGTTAATTTGTTATAAAGAGATGGTGCATGTAATGATTTTTCATCATACCTCCCTATATGCCTTCCAAAAGCAAAAAAGAAAAGAACTCGGGTTTATGCCCTAATAGGAGAACTTTAGAACAGATTTCGAGAGAACATTTTTTTTTTCAAAGTTTCTCTCTTTCAGTGGGCAGTGGAAGCCTACAATCAAACGTGTCAAATTCCTAACACTTCCATAGCCATTTCCTTTATTTATACCAATAATCTCTCAATTTTAAAATCAAATAAACTTTGTTATTCAAATTAAATCTTGCATCTCACTTGAATTATATATAAATATCTAAAATTAAATCTTACTTAAAAATTATATAATTATTTAATATTTTAATTTTAATTATTTATATAAAATTTAATAATAAAAATTTATTCATGTTACTCTCGTAATAAATTATTTTTCTCAATTAATATGTCCCAACTAGTATTGCATTAGTTACGCAGCCATAGCTCATGCAATTGTGTTATAAGTGAGGGAAATTTGAGTGAAAAATGAAATCCAAAAAGAAAACAAAGTATTGCATTTAATGGCGAATTGATTGAGCAGTAAAATCAATGATTATGCGCAGATGTTTGGTCTAGTTTTTTTGCTCCTTCAATGTTGCTTTCGTGTTTAGTAAAGAATGTGAGCTGAGGTTGGGACTTGGGATACAAATAAATTTGTTATTTTTTTAAGCTTTGAAGCAAAAAGTGAACCTGGCAAATGTTGTAATGGGTTTGGAACAGAACAGAGTGTGAAGACATGTAGGATACCACTACCCTAATATGTAGGTGGGAATCTCATCATTGAAAAACAACAACTCAAACAATCGTTTACGAACATAGTTTTGTTATTTTTCTTTAAAATTTTTTTAATAATTTTTTTAATATTTCATGAAGTAATTATTAAATAAAAAAGTATTTATTATTCTAAAAACATAAAAAATATTTAATATTTATTTTATTTAATAATTAATAGAATTATTAAAAAAAATAAATAAAGAAGATATAGAATTATTATTACGGAAAAAGAGGATTAGAGGACCCATATCCCCTCTCTATTATTGTTTGAGAATTCAGCAAGCTGACTCATGGGCCAACCACTTTCAGGGACTGTCTCAGTTTTTTGGTCACTCTCCCAATCACACACAGCACTCATGCTCTAATTTTATATTGCTTGCATACCAAATCCTCCCCTCCTTCAAGTGAAAAAGCAAATAAAGAAAGCTCACACACAGACGGAGAAGAAAGAAAACACTTTCTCCCACAAGAATCCAATCCTCCGATTTGATCGAGTTCTCTTTTAAGCTTCCAATTGTGAATTTTTTGACTTTCAGAAACTCACTAATCTATTTGGATATTAGTTAAATAGTACTTAGTAGCATGAATACAAAAACAAACTTGAAGAGGAAACAAAAGGAACTTCAGAGAATGATGTACGAGAAAATCTTCATAAACCGAAGGAAAACGACCCTCCCATCAAAAGATAAAGAAATAGAAAAATTTACAAAGAAATCGGAAAAGTAATTAATTAAACTACGTAGAACTTGGAGTTGTCCATACTTTCTGAGGCACTAACCTTCAAAATATTAGTTTATTCTACAAGAAAAGATGCTACAAACCCATGAATCAAAATAAAACATAAAAAGCAAAAGAGCAACTTCAATTTTAATATTGGGTTTTGGCAATTCTCTACCAAAATTCGCCAACAAGGGGTAGCCCATGAGCCCTGTTTAGCCAATGGATCAACAGCTTCAGTGTGATTCAAAAGCCGTTTGGTTTATTAGTTTCGTAATGTTTGGAGATCTGTTTTCCATAATACAGTGACAACAAGTATATATGTTACTTAAGTATCTTTCATGGACTGCTTACTACCCTATGATCTTCAATCATAGTAATTTTTATAATGCACCTAAAAATATTGATGTTGCACGTTAGTGCTATCTATCTTTTCATTAAGAAAAACATTTTGATCCCTTCCCAAGTCCTTCCTTAGGATAGATAACATCTTCAACGTCACAATCTAATCCCTTTATAAATTTGCAATCTATGATACTTGACCTTTGTCTTTTGTAAAGATTGAATATTGGGATAATGTGGAAATGAACGCACACAAAGCATAAAGTGGTTGGGATCTAGAATAGTTAGGCAAGTCGTTCTTTCGTTTCTTTTCTTCCCTTTTTTTAATTTTATCGGTGATCCCTTTTGCTAATGAGGTCCAACTTTGTAAGAGATGTATACATGTAAGCTTATAGGGGTGGCCTCCTCCAAATGATGGGGTTGTGGGGTTCCATGAAAAATGTCACTCTTAAGCACAGAAAGAGCATTGTCCTTATCTTATCTCGCTAAGAAAAAAGACGAGAGGAAAAAAGGGTCAAACAGAGACTGCCTTTGGAGAGTGCCTAACTTGAGACCAGTTGTTGGCACTACCATGAAAGTAGAAGTCTTTCAAACAAGTATATTAATTGTTTAATTTTTACAATATAGTTCTTATAATGTTAAAATGATACAAAATTAACATTAAAAAAATTAAAATAAGACCAATAGGTTGCGACTCAATTAATAAATAAAATTAAATTAAGTAGTTGAAAGAATTTTTATAATGTCAATTATTCAAACTTTCTATAAAAATACATTATTAAAATAAATAATTTTAATATTTTAAATGAAATTAACCTCACCTTCAAGAAGGTGTTAGAATATTTAATTGACAGGTCATAGGCCCGTTGTTTGGTTCCTGCAGAGGAAGGTTAAGGAGAAAGGAACACAAGTTCGAAATGGAATCTCTCAACCACTGTTCCAGCGGGGAGCTAACATAATTGTTCAATGAGAATCTATTATGCTGTTTGTTGACACTTGAAAGAATTAGAAATTTCCACAACCGAATTATGGCTTTAATATTATTAATAATCACCTAATTATTACCAGTTTGAAACCACCCATTGCCTTAATTTATAGTTACCTTTTCCTTTATTTTGTTACAAATGCATAAGCTAGAGAGTTGTATTCATTCAATGATCTATTCTGTATGCATGAACATGCCTCAGAAGAAAGTTTAACAATTGTTGAAGAAATGATTGCTTAAATTCTTCATTAACATACTTGTCGGTTGGTTTGATTGAAATTTTACTTTGTTGTGATTGTTAGTTTGGAATCTCTATTTGTATAACTCATGTTCATAGGGCAAAAATAAATGAATACAACTCTCATGTCTAACTCCAAGTATACGGGGACAATTCTTATAGGAGAATTGGAGATAGTGATTAATCTATCATGTTATTAATTTATGTATAAATATTTATTTGGTTAGGAAATTATAAAATATTTTAAATACAAAACAAACTAATCAAAACACATACTAAATTTGAGAATAATCACATTAAATAATTAATATTTAAATCTTAATTTATATTTGATATGATTATAAAAATAAAAAAAATTTACAAATAAATTTTATATATAATTTATCTATACAAATTTACTCTCATTTTTATATTAATGTCAATCCGAATCTTACATATAAATAACCAACTAATAAAGTTAGTCTTTATTTCAAATTCTCGCTCCATATTTATTGGTAGCCCCTTGTTTAGGAGTCTAGCCACAGAATTTGCGAAGATGTTCTCAAAGGTCAAAGTAGTCTGGTTATAGTTTTAACACGGCACCACCAAAGGTAAAGTGGTAAAAAGTCAATGATAAAGAATTAATCAAAATGACTGTCAATGTTCTAATAAACCCATAGACATCAATCACCCAGATAGTCGTCACTTTCTTATCAAACAAGTACTGACCACTGAGCTTCGTCGTTACGCCACACCTTAGGAGCAACATACTTCTATTTATTTTTTAAAAAAATCTTATTTACTCACAAGTATTACATATAATTAATAAAAATATGATATTTATTATAAGATTGTTGAATTAAATTTATAATTTTATATAATAAAATCTAAATTGTTGATTATAATACTTTAAAAATAGTTCAAAATTTCTACTGTTTCTGAATGAAAGCAGGAATTAATAAATGCGTTTGTCTTTTAAAATAACCAGACAAATGGGCTTAAACGTGGGCACTGCCGACTATGTGGGAACCGATTGAATCAATCAATTAATGAAAGGGGAACATCGGAGAAATTCATTCCCTTATATGTGTGGGTAAATGCACTCTAGGCTATATACAAAAATGTTAAAATACAGTTGCAAAATTCAAATTTAGACCTTTTCTTTTATCAACTTCCATCAAATCTAATTAACCAGTTAAAAACTGAAAAAAATAGACTAATTTCATAACTTTTTTTAGTTTTTCTAAATTCTTAGTCTCGTTATCCTTTTTTTTTTTATTTTGTTAGATTGTTGAACGCATGACTAAACCATGACCGGTTTGATTTTACGAGTATAGTTTAAACTTTTAAGAGACAAGATTTGAAAGGTGGCTAATGTAGCTGGTTGGGAGTAGGCCTGCACCGTTCAAGTGTGCAACCACTTTTGTTGGGGACTTAATTGGGAAGGTCCCAACCCAAACCCCAAGGAAGGACACGGCAGCATTCAGCAAAACAAAAACAAGGTGCGAGGACCCAACCCGATCCACGTCCACAATCTTTTCTTCGGTTTTCTTTTTTTTAATATATTAAGAATATTTTTATAAAATTCAATTTATTTAAACAATTTATAAAATTAATTTTTTAAAATTAAAAACAATAATAATAAAATTATTTTATAAAATTAAATTATAATTTTTATATTTAAAAATATAATTCGCTTGTGCTTCGTGACATTCTTGTGTTTATCTTTGATTTCTTCGCGTATACGGTTATTGGCTAAGCCTGTACTATAGCCTAGCTGGCTGGTTTGTGGCCTCTCGCACACAGCTAATCACAAATGAAATTGTGGGCCTTTTACTGTTTTGTTCTTTGATCTTTTGACGGCTCATAATATCAATAATTAAATAAGAACTAAAACTAATTCTTTTCTTCTTTATCTGGTTATTCACTTGATCGCGATACCGATCGTGATACAAATATGGTTTAAAATATTGAGAATTTCTTTTAATAATGTATTTTTATAAATTTAAATTTTTAACATTGTAAAATTTTTTTTAATCAGTTAACTCAAATTTATTTATTTATATCAAACTTATTTAATACTTAAACTATAACTTGTCAGTAGAATTAAAATTATTTTTATTTAATCAATGTAATTTATCATAATAGTCTTCATGTGTATTTAAATTAAATTTTACATATTTAATTTTAAATTAACTTAATTTTATATATTTAATTCTATTTAAAAATAATTTTAAGTAAAATAATTTTTATTTTAAAAAATTACATTTAATATAAAAATAATAAATACTTATTTTAAATTAAATAAATTTTTAAAATTAAAATTATATTTAAAAAATAATACAAACCCAAAAATAAAAAGATAACAAAAGCAGAGCGTAAAGTAGTGAAATAGTGAAATGTCTGCCAAAACATGCCCATCGACCAATTCGTCTGCTTTTTTACTACCTTATAATGTCTTCATTATTTGAATTATTAAAATTTGTCATTTTATTATAACTATAAAAGTTGCAAAAGTTAAGATGAAATGAATATTTATTTTTTTTAAGTTTTTTTTTTTGTGATGGTAATATTATAAGATTTTCTATTTTCAAATGATAAGAATATACTAGAAAGTAGAAACAATGAAAAGTAACGAATCACAGGAAGAAAAGGACAATAAAATAAATATTTTTGTGCAGAAAAGTTAGATTATTAAGTTGCATTGATTCAAAAGTCTTGTATTTAATTTATGTTGGTAATTTTTTTATTAATAAATAATTTGTAAATATCAATAAAAACTTTAAGTGACTTTAAAATGAGACAACCATCACTTCTTAATTTTTCTTTAAAAAAAGAGAAAAATTTGACATTGTTACAAGTGAGAAAAAGAAATAAGTAAATATTTTATTTTATGAACGAGCAACTTAATACATATAGAGGTCTCTAAAATTAAATATTAAAAGAACTTGTTTTAACTGAAATTTATATAAATCTTATATTAAGATGTATTTTTTCTAATATTTTGAGACACAAAATTCTTAAATAAACATTTATAATCATGTTTTTTGTAATATTTTTTTTAACTGATAATATAATTAATTTATTTAATATTTCTTGAGTCACTGTTAATTAAATAAGATTTTATTATTTTTAATTTTAAAAAATTTAACTAAAGCAACATTTTATTACAATCCAAGTCTATGAAGGATTCATTTTAAAAGACTAGTTTAGTGGTTAAGAGTGTTTCATGACTTAAATATCATAGTAAATCTCACATATCATTGCATACTTTTTTCAAAAGTTAGCGTTTGTGACGGCCCACTCTAAGTGAACCACATGGCTGGTTGTGCACTAGCTTAGTCTCAGGCTAACACTAGCCATTGCTTCGATCAACTCTAAATGAAAACGTTAATTGTTACGATCAAAACTCATAAAGAGTCTATTTAAAAATATTAGCTTAGTGAGTGAGAGTATTTTATGACTTAAGTATCATATTGAACTTCTTATCATATTTAATGTGAGACATAATATATTTACTAAAATCATTAATATTATTTGAAAAGATATATAAGCACTTGACAAAGAATAAAGTCTTCTTATATGATTGAGTATATTAATTGGACTATCATCTTTTATTTGTACAATTTTTTTAAAAAAATTTATCTGTGAATATATTAGAGTAGTTAATTTATATTTCAAGAAACATTAAATATTAGAGAAATATTCTTTAAACTTTTATTGTTTAGTGGCTTCAACTTTTTAAACTGCTAAGTAAAAAATTAAATATATTGTCATATATCTTAAATTATTTATATTCACTTTGAAGTGGAACATTATTTCATCCATTATGAGAAAATAAGATTTAAAAATTTAAAAATATAAATTTATTAAAATAGGAAAAAAATTGATTTCCAACAAATACAATAACCGATTGCTGATTGAAAATGAGAAAAATAATTTTGTGATTAACAATTAATGAAGATTGTGAAAAGTCAGAGAAAATAAATATTTATTAAGCACTTTAATTATGAAAGTAAGAGAGTATGTGAACATTTTATTAGTTAGGTCAGGTCTAAATTTAAAAAATTAGGTTCAATATATTTTTAGATTGAGTTTGGACTAAGTCAGTATAAGATTATATAATATTTATTTTTTTAAAATATTATCTTATATTTATTTATTAAATTTATATAAATAATACCGTATTATAACTTATATAATGAAAAAAGTTATTTTAAATTTTTTATTTTTAAAGATAAAAATTTTATAAATTAATTTATTAATTAAATATATAAAATATAAAATATATTTAAATTTCGAAGTAACCAATTTGAACCTGATTCTATTCGAGCCACCGCAAACTCCAGTATGATAAAATTGGCTCAAATCTATAGTCTAGTTCAGACTAATAAGATTAGGTCGATCAAAATATCATAAAAAGTTTCAATCAGGTTAAATTTAATTTAATCCGACTTGTGAGCACAACTAAATATTCATAAATAATAGGCAGGTGACACCCCGGCAAATCCAGTCCGCATCGGTCGTGTCGTACATCCCACGCGCATGACGTTCACGTGAGCTCACCACACGCCTCAGTTGATTTGAAACTCGTCGTTCAAATTTTGGGACTATTCCTCCCGCGTCCCCACCTCGCATTTGGATGTTTGTCGTTTTCCGCACTTGCGTCCGTCTTACGTCAATCTCCAATCGCTTCCCCACACGCGATCCCAGAGGGAATCTACTACGCTGACAGCCTTCCCATGGCAGCCCTGGTCCGCGCATCGGAACCGTTGATCATCCGACAATAATGATTGAGCGGCCAGTGATGAAAGACCACGAAGCACCGTTGCTTCACTTTTTCAATACCGCAACCAAAGCAATCCAAGAGAGATGACGTCTTTCCCAGAATAGAAGTCCTCGGGCTCTTACAATAATTTTAAAAAGTGTTTTTTTTCGCCCCAAAAAAAATAAAGAAAAAGAAAAGGGGGATGAACCGCCATCATAAAATGCAAGGTGGGGGCAGGTAGCCGGGAACAATAGGAGACTGACACGTGTCAAATAATGGAACCGACAAGGACAAGGTTGTGGGATTTATTAAAGAGAGAGAGAAAAAAAAAAAGAAAAAGGCAGTTGCCTATGGAGCCAGCTCTCTCTGGGATTGGCTGCTTTCTTGACCTTTGGCTTGCACGTGGGACCCCGCTACTCGTGTCATTACACCCCTTGAATAAAAAAGGAGTCTTTGCTTTCGATGGGACGGTGGGTCCCGCGGCGGAGAAAAGAGCGAATCTTCGTTAAAGGTTTCTTCGTTAGGGCAAGGGTAGCGGAGAGGGGCCTTTGGAGTTGACGCGTGTACAGTGGGACTGGGACCCACTTTTATTAATAACGCAAGTGTCCAAAGCCACAGTTGTCTATCAAACAAACAAATTTTAGACTTAAACTCAGTCGCTCTATTTCAATAAAATAAAAAATTTCTTTAATTTATTTTAAAAATAAATTATGTGATCTTTTATTTTTCATAAAATTATTTATTTTATTAAAATAAAGAAAACAAAATGCAATTAAGTCTAAAATTTATTCAAAAAATATTTGGAAAAGATCAGCACTTTAATGCAGCGGCAAGGGCTTAAGGGGTTGCCATGACGCAGGCAGGGGAGGAAAAGGGTGCCAATTTGCTTCATCACGATAAGACTCATAAGAAAAAGGAGAAATTATTGCAAGTTTATAGAACAATATATAGTTATACAGAATTATCTTTCATCTATTTATATTTTAATATTTTAATATTTTAATATTTAATAATTTAAAATTTAAAAAAGATATTGATTAAAATAAAATAATTAATTATATTTTAAAAAATATATTTTTAAATTATTAAATATTAATATATTAAAATATAAATATATAAAAAATAATTTTATATGATGCTCTAAAAGTAATAAACAATAATTTCATAAAAGAAAGAGATAATATAATATATCATTAGTTTCTATAAATTATATAAACTAAATTAATAAAAAATAATATATTATCATTTTAAATATTAAATGATTATTTAGTATAAAAATTTATGCAAATGTATATAATTATTTAATATAAAATAATAAATTTAAGAGAGTTAACTTAATGATTAAGGACATTAAAAGAATTAATTTTTATAAATGTATTTAGTCAATGTTAAAGTTCACCTTTAAAATTATCTAAATAGAAACTTTAATTTCAGTTAACATAAAAGTTGGCTCAAATGACTCTCTTACCATAAAAACCAAAAAAAATAAAAAATATAATAATGATGTGTCAAAATTTTATTAACTTAATTTATAAAAAAAATTCTTAAAAAAAGAAGTGAATTGAGTTAGATTAACTCACTTTTGATACATTTAAGTGAGTTAGTGAATTAAGAAAATTCGTTCACTAAAAAAAATTAAATATAAAAGCATAAAATTTTAACTAACGATGACTAAATTAAACATCATTGAAATATATATAACTAAAACATTATTAACTTTTTAAATAGTTATTATTTAAGTAGTTTAACTAAAATAACATCTCTTTAAAAATTTAAATTTTTTTAATAATTTAATAACATATAATTAAATAATAATTTAAATTAATATTATATAAAAATTAAACACTAATTCATAAGTCATCTCACCCACCAAATTAACTCATGATTGAGAGAAAAAGTGAGCCTCGCTAACTAAGCTCATTTCTGACACATGTTAATTTTTTTTTTTTAAGAAAAACCTCAACTTACTATTTTGATGATTTGAATATAATAGGCCTTTGAGTTGACTCACGTTGATAGTAGGTCATCTTATAATCCACCCTTTTCGTGTGTAACGTAAAAAAATTATTAAATACTTACAGAATATTATACCCAATAGTTATGATATCATCTAAATTCTATTATATGATAAAATAATTATATATTCTACTAAACAATTAGTCTAATAGTCATCTTACTTTTATTTATACTTTTAATTTAGTATTTTTCTTATTAAATATGAGGAAGATTATTAGACTAATTTTTTATGACAATATATCATTGTTTTATAGATTATTATAGTACTATGAGAGAACATAAATATTTCTCCCTTTGCATGACGCGGCATTCCCTCAACACTACAATGTTTATCAACGTTATACGGATAATGCCCTACGCCGGGAACCCCTTTCAGTTGCTTCTGATTTTCGGTAGTATGCTGGTTTCAGAGGTTCCGAGGGAAACTGAAAAAGTTTACGAACTTGAGATTTGAAAGTTACAATATTATGTGAAAAAAAAAAACAAAATTTGTGGATTTTATATAGGATGTAGAGTTTTCTGTAAAATTTACGTGTTTTTCTTTATATGATAATTAATGTTACATGAAAATTGCTCTTTGTTTAAATCAGCATCGAACAGAAAAAATTTCAAAGTTTGAAAGGACATAAATCCAAGATTAACTGAGAATGGCAAAGAAAAACACATATAGTAGTGCTAACGGAAAACAATATAGAAAGTTGTTCGAGGAAAGTTGATGTTGATTATGATACTTGAGTGATTAATCCATTATGTTTCAACAACATATATGCAAGGAATTTTTCGTTTGGTGTAGTTCATTGAGTACTTTGCATAATTCATGATTTGTAAGATAGAAACCTAGTTGTCTTTTAATCAGCAAACCATGCTTCTAGGGTTAGTAATAGTAAATGTGACATTAATTTGTAAAAAAAAAAGTTCCACTGTAGTCAGTAATATTACATGATAACCTTAAATTAAGGTTGACAATTTTTCGGAGAGGCTTAAGATTTCGAAAATAACTTTGAACAGCTATAGTCACTGCTAAAAAAAATTGAATTTAGTGACGAATTTTTTTTATTGCTGTAGAAATGGATTTTCTGACAAAATTGTGAATTTAGCAAAGGATTTTGCGATGGAATTTCAACTTAGCATTGCCGGAATTCTCAAAATTCTGCGACTGAACTAATTCAATTGCATAACAGATTTTATGGCATATAGCAACAAAAACTGTACATTGCTAAATACAACTTTTCTAGTAGTGAGTAGTAATAATTCGGATTACTCTAATATCCTTTTTTAATGTATACTTATATATTGATGAGTTGTCAAATATTCATTGATTTTAGTTATATTCAATATATTTTAGTTATCTACATTCATTATTCAAATATTTACCATTAAATTTTACATGTGTATGTACACGAGCACATGCATGTGTATGTATATATATGCACAGTCCATTTGATTGGTGCCCTAGGCGTCAAAATGTGTGTAGTTATACCTTGTTTAAAATGAACTTTGGTTCTAATATTATGTCAATGACTCAATAGTCACATAACTAAAAGATTTGCTAATATATTAGACTGAATAATGATACATAATTAAAAAAAATAGTTATAATTTTTGATAAAATTTAATTAGAATTAAGAATAATTTTTGAATGAAATAAAAAATAATAAGAATCTGCCAATATAGCATTATTTTTAATATATTATTATATATGCTTTCGATTTGATTTGATATTCCTTTGACAAGTATAAAAATATTTGCCATCACCATAAGAAGGTTGGAAAATGAATCTCTAGCAATAATTGAAGTCAATTATGGAGACTTTAGGGGTTAATATTTGCGAACAAATTAAATAAAGAGGAAAAGAAAAGAAATGGATTGAAAATTAGAGAAGTGAAATGGAAAAGTAACAAATAACTTTATTTTTTGTACTAATTTGGACATTATGTAAATGAAATAAAGAGAAAATTGAAAACAAATTTACTCAAATTTATTATTTTTTGGAAATTTTGATTTTAAGAAATAAGGTAAAATATTATTCTTTCTTAGAGGTATAGCTCAAATGACTCCAAGACTATTTGCATATTACTTGTTATATCCCATAATAGATTCACATCCAAATTATTTTGCTTGATTGAACTTTAGCCTACATTTCACTTCCTCATCAGATCTTAATTAGAAGTTTTTTGTAACTGAAAAAAATGATCTTTTCTCGATCTCAAATAAGATAATATTACTTTGGTTTTTCATTCTTAATTTCTTATTTGCAGTAACATATACATTATCCTTATTTTTTCTTATTCTAAACAAAACGGGAGCAAGAAGAACGAAAGTTGTTAAAACTACACATTACTTACTTTTTATATGCCGGCTATAATTTGCTCAATTCCTTTCCTACAGTTAATTAGTCATATATAATTACTCGATTAAGAATTCATAATATAATAGTTAAATTAATAAGATAAAATTTAAATCAAAAACTTTTTATTTTAAGATGTAAGTTAAATTATTTACCTTTTTATTATGTATTATCACCGGAATGCTGTAATTTAATTTTTTTTTCTTTTTAAGTATGCAATCTTACTATTACTTTAAAAAATGTATTAACGAATTCACCAATTAATAATTTAATTTCAGATGTGTATCTCATTGCGTTCAAAGTCAATTAATATTGCAACTTGTGTGCTAATTCCACAAAATCACAGCAAAAGTTTCGTGCATTAAATAGAAAATATTTTCCATATAACTTACTTACATAATTCATATATATAAATGTAACATGTGTAGGTACCTATGTATATGAAATAACTAAGTAACAGAATAATATGTTAAAATTTTAAAAACAGTGTTAGGCATGTTTTACCCTCCTTTTTAATGGAAAACAATGACACCACGCTAAACCTTTTTCCAAATAATTTAAAGTATTCACACTTGGTGTGAGCTCACTGAGCTGCTGAAGGAATTTTTAAACGAAAAAGAAAAAGAAAAAGAAACTTTCTTTTTAATGTAGGCACATAAGCAAAGCACGCGTGCCTCTTTCAATGCCATGTTTATTTCCAAATCAGACTAACCATGTCTTCACTTTTTTCTTCAAAAAAGAAAAGTTATTTCCACGTAATTAAAGATCAACTATGTCTTAAGCAATTAAGCAGTCTTATGCCATTGCTAAAGTGGAAAGAAATTATCAATTTTTTGAGCTGGGAGTGAAATGGTTAAAACTTTTTTTTAAGTAGAGACTTTGGAATTTAAACTTTTACCCTATTTGGTACATAGTATAAGGCCTAATAGTATAAACTTATACTATATGACTTATTTTTATCATATATTTAGTGTGACATCTGATAGGATAAAATTATCTTGTCTACCCATTTTTATTAAATGATTATAGTATAAAATAATCAAGTTTTAGAAGGCCTGATAAGATCTGATAGGATTATTTTATATCAAGTTAAATAAAAATATAATATGTTAATCCTAAATCAACTATAATTCTCACTCTTGTGTTCTCCTTTAACTTCTACAATCAAGGCTTATATCATAAAGTCTTATACTATCAAGCATTATATTATTAGATTTTATCTTGTATGATATATCAAACAGAATCCTTGTTCGTATTTATAGGACTATAATGCGCTAATTATTGTGACCAACCACTTATGAGATATATATATATATATGATGCGCTAATTATTGTGACCAACCACTTATGAGATATATATATATATATATATATATATGTGTGTGTGTGTGTGTGTGTGTGTGTGTGTGTGTGTGTGTGTGTGTGTGAAAGGCAAAATAAGCGGAAGCTGTCTAGTACCTGCCTTCTCTTCCAAGTTTAATCGGTCAAGGGCTCATGCTTTTGGTTTGAATTTGGTTACAGTGTCGGTTACACCTGGTGGCCTCCATTTTTTTTTTTAAATACAATGATAGCAAAAGGTTTGGACTCAAATTTCTCATCACTTCCCACTTCTAATGACTTCAGTCTCCAATTTGTCTAAAAGCAATTGCCCACGTTTCTGGAATTCTCTTTCATTAGGTTACGATGCCATCGGAGTTTCACAAATGAGAAGGAAATACCAAGATTTTGGTCCAACTCTATTGGTCGCTACTCAGATTACTAGGTTAGGGTTTTGTACTTTTTGTGGACAGACGTATATTTCACTCCCTTATCTTTAAGCCGTGCATATTTTGTATTGGTTCATCTCCCCTCAAAATTTGTCATATGTTTCATGGTCCTCTTAACGTTGTTGAAAATTGCAGCAAAAAAGTCACATAAAGTGAACAAACAATTATTGACATACAAGATAAACGTGGAGTTTGTCCGAAGTTGTTATTTCAACTATAAATCAAAGAAACTCTTGGAAGTATTATGACTTTAATATTATTAAATAATCCTCAAACTATTTCTGTTTTTAATCAACTTGACATAAAATTTGAGATTAGATTCATACACAACACAATTTTAAAGTGTCAGCTAAACCGGTTTTGATAATGCTGAGTTTTCAAAAGCAAATATAATATATTGTATGATGTCACAGAGCTAATGTAGAACGTTCAAAATAATGTTTGATAAAAATGTGATAGATGTTACAGTCAATCTCCCATTGATTAATAAAATATTTAGATAAACATTATTGTAAGTTTACAATTGGATCTATATAGTTGTATAGTTCAAAAAATAACATTTAAAACTTAAAAATATTTAAATAACTGCCTTCCATGAAAATTTTTAATAAGAGATATTCAAGGTTTCAAATAAACTTAAATATTTAACTAATACTATTATATTTTGTATAAAATTAATAAATTATAAAAGTTCTAGTAATCATATAAGTTCTTTTTTTTTTTAATTCAATAAGTCTCGCAGTTTGGGAAATCCTGGTCTTCTGTAACTAAACCAATTTCAAAGTTATAAATATAAATTATCATTCCAAATATAAAATGAAATTATTATTTAGAATTGAAATTAACTTTTAGCAGTTTTACTCACCCTCCCAATATAGTCAATAGCGGCCCGCCCACCCTTTTTTTTAAAAAAAAGTTAATTATACTGTTGGTGCTCTAGTTTTACAAAGTTTCATTGTAGTCCATATATAGTTCCAAATGCAACCATTATATATAAATAGGAAGTAGTGGTAGACAATATTATTATAATAAAAAATAAGGGCTATAGTAAGAATTTTATAAATCAACATTGCATGCATTTTATTTTTTTTTATTTATTACGATTTGATATTATATTTATTTAAATTTGTGCTCACTCAATAGTTAATTAATTTATGTTGGGATGGCTAAATATCCTTTTCATAAAAAAAATTATATAAGATGAGAAACAGGATGATAAGTTGAAAAACAAAAGATGGGTCCATGCCAAAAGGATGTAGCTGTAATTCAATGAACTTGACATAGCTCTGAGTCTCAGCTTGCATGCATATATATATATCTGCTTAAAAATTTTTAAGTAGGCATGAGACTACATAAATATTCAAGTCAACATTAGATATGTGTAATTAATTCATTAGAAAGAAAGGTGTATTTATAAACATGATCCATTAAATTCTACTCATATTTAATGTCACATGCCTACTTAAATATTTCTCTTTTACTATTGAGTTTTCACAACAGCCAAGGTTCATATGCTATGAAAATGGAGAAATTCTTATATATTTCTAAACTGTTAAATTAAGTAATTCTTTTTATTCTAGGCAAGTAAATGCAAGATAAATAAGTATAAGATATCAAATTTAATATCATTTTTATAAATGTGCCTTGCATTTATTTACATGGATTTGGAAAAAAGTATACTCCATAAACAAGAATTTCTTGTGAAAATGAACTGACCCTCAGACCAAGTAACCAAAGTAACCACAAGTAGAAGTTGGATAACAAAAAGCAGAGGTGCACAGAAAATGGGGGCAGAATAATAATAATAGCTGCCTGCTTTAGAATTACAGGACAATAGACATATACAGAAGCACTTATAAATCATAATTACGATCTCCTCTATGATCATCAATAATTGTTTCAGGTTTAAGCACAAAAAAAAAAAAAAAGAGGAAGGGTCGCAAGGCAAAATGTGTTTTTTAGTGCAGTTAGGTGCTGATGTAGGAATGCATGGTAGGAGCTTATATTATAAGACGTGGTTGTGGAAGAAGGGCATGGTGGCGGCAGTATAGGACTAGTGGGGTCTCAAGTAGGTACATGGTGGCCCCATAACTTTTGTGGCAATATTAGGGTTCTTTTGTGCTCTCTTTGGTCTTTACTCCTGCAGCTGAGTCCCCAAGTCATGACCTAAACCCAAAACTAATAGTTGCGTCTTCAAACGGGTATTCCTTCCATCAAAGAGCATCACAAAGTAGAGGTCACGAAACACCCCCACTTCCTCTCCTCTTTTGCTGCTAATAAAAACATGGGTCCGCCCCCCTGAACAACACCCTGGTGCCACTGCATGCCCAGTCAACAATCTCAGAGGCAGCATATACTGGTATTGATGCAGTGCAGCTCATGAATTTTTGAATTTGCTGCTTTAACCCAACTCATGGAGAATGTAAATTTTAAATTCAAATTTTAGCACCATTTGTTTTAATTTTGTTTCAAAACAACCAAAAAGTCATTATCTTACTTTTTAATTCAAAAAAATTTGGACATATATTACCACCCATTGTTTGAGAAATTTGAAGTAAATTAAATGACTTTTTGGCATGCAGTGTTATGTATTGCAACCAGCTAGCTAGCTCTTGGTTCTGATGATTGGTGCGTACTGTCACTCATGCTTGTATCTATTTCCACATTCCGAGTTTCACCCTTTGCTATCTTTTTCTTGGCCTCTTTTGGACACATACTAACTACATGGAATTGTTTAAGAAGGAAATCTTAGACCATTTTTTCTTCAGTGTTTTCTACTTTTCGAGTCATTTTCTTCAGAGGAGAAATTGAATAAGAAAAAAGATATAAGAATAAGAAAAGAATGGGACAAACATCCCATGATAAGAATATTGAAATAGATGGAGCACACACAAAAGGGACCATACCTAGCCATTTACCAAATCCCCTTAATTAATTTTATATAATATATATTCACACCCATATACATGGACAGAGGGTGAGTTCAATATCATAATGTGGCAGAGACCCTTGGGGTTACTATGATGTGATGTGTGCCACTTATATATATATATATGGTTACTTCAAAATCAACAAAATCCAAATCCATTTAGGGGACAACTGTACGGGCTTGTACATGTCATGCAGTTTATTGGCTCAGTGATGTTTATCGTTATGATAAAAACTGGGGTTAAATATTCAATGACCTGATTATAACTTGAATTAGGAGATTTTGTAATCTATATATAATTAATTGTTTGATTACTATATCATGTCATACTTCTCAAATGTTTCTCTAGGGAACATCATATCCAAAGTAATTGAATTACTTTTCACCATCGTCATCATGCTAACCTCCACCTTGTTAGATTCTTGAATTCTATAATCGTTTTACTTTTCCAAATCATATACCAAGGGACATACATCCAATTATACAACATAAGTCATTGCTAAATCCAAAGGAGGAATTTGAACCTTCTAAGTTTCTTTTCCTTTACTTCTTGCATTGAAATAATCATGCACACATAGATTTCATATTTTTCTGTATGTATGTATATTTGTATATGACCTCTTAAAAACTTATTAATAATTATTATTTTTTTAACTTTTTTCTGAGGCTGGTTAATCATATCTTTCCTTTTCTTAGTATCTCTCTCATGAACATAATGTGAATTCAAATCGTGGAGCCCCGACGAATAAAAGAGCAATTAAATTGAAAAGGAGCACTTACCTTAGGAGATAAGGTATAATTTCATTGTCAACAACATATAATTAATCATGTTATTCTTCATATTATGATTAATACTAAGTGGAATTAACCCATCAATTATTGTACTTTTTTCTCTCTCATCTTTTTTCTTTTTTGTTATAATGATAGTTTAGATGTTTAAACTTATAACTTTTTATAAATTACTTAAACTCCTTACTATTAGCCTACTCTCTTATCTCTTATTTTTGAATTACATATTCTAGAAAATAAAAAGTAAGTCAACTTCCTCAAATCCTTCGTGACAATAAAATAAGCCAACCTTTATGTTTAAGGAAGAAGAGAGAGAGAGAGAGAGAGAGAGAGAGAGAATAACCACACATGCACACATGCATCTCTTGCTCAGTTTTGCATGAGATATCTTGATCATTTGTACATTCAAGTACACCCTGAACAAGCTTCTGACATATGAATATTCATGAGTAACTGAGAACAACCTTTTGCTCTCGTTTTTACAAGTGTCCGTTGGGAGATCCAATGTGCCATTGCTAGCTGCGAAAACCAACTTGTTAATATGTCTAGTCGAGTAAGAACAAAAAGTTGCAATGAGTTTTCATGAAAGAATCCAAGAGAAGTATGAAATAAATACCATTGACATTGATCTCTACGAGAATGACAGCTTGATTACAAAAAGGCCATTCATAGAAAACAACTCTATTTAGTATATTAATAGCGCCTGCCACTGCTTTTCTTTCTGGATGGATGATACCTGAGCTACATGAATAAATGTTTCCACTTTCCAACTTCGAAAATTTTAGTCCTATTAACATCACATGCCTAAAATTTGTCACTGCTCATTCTTACACAATAATAGTTACTGATGGTGATTGATAACTTTTGAAGACTGGGATGTAGAAAATAGCCGTTGCATGTATGCACAGTACATAATTTATTTAATTAAAATGGTCATTCTGTGTCTTTCCATGCAAATCATGGGATTACCTCACTCAAACTTGAAAGGGTTATTACTAATTATTTATTTGTTCGTTCGTTTCCTTCTTGGTCCATTTCTTTTTAATAATAATATAAGAGAAGAAATTGTTGAAGCTCTATTAATGTTATCCCAGTTTAATTTTATGCATCTAAGTGATCCTTTAGTGTCATCAAAGATTATTGAGGAAAAAGTAGAGAATTTTGAAATGAGGGGATTCTTTTCTTCTTCTTTTTTTTTGTGGTTTTCGGTGGGCTAAGGAAACGATTCAAGGAATAAAAATCTCAAAGAAATTAGTAAGAACTACACAGAAGCAAATTCTTGACACCTGCAATTGTAATTTTGTTGATTTTATATATGTTATGATATGCTGATGCTTGCTAGTGGTTCTGATGTATAAAAGCCAAGGTGGGACCACTTATTTGGGGGTCATGATTCGTATACGCATCATACATGCACTTGGTTGGGACCCGTTGCTTTTATTACGATTACTCCTTTAACCTGTCAAATTTTTGAACTCATGGTCATAGTATAGGTTAATTTTCGGAGATATTCATTACCAGTAAATATGCATATAAATATTTCATTAATAAAAAAATATACATACTAATATTTCTGAAAAATAGTTTCGACAAATATATTGAGCTTTGAAAGCATTAAAGTTGGTGTTATGGTAGTTGGTCCTGTGTTCCTTAGCAATTTAATTGCTTTATCTTCAAACTCGGGCTTCCAACCACAAAAAATACACAAATAAGTTGAAAAGAAAAACATGGAAATTGTGAAAACGACAAAGGAGATATTTAATGGGGAAATGAGCAATGAGATGCCTCCACCAAATTGCTGTCCATCATCATCATCGTCCTCCTTCTTTTTTCATTTTTTTAAATATTATTAAACAAACAATTAATTAAGCTTTGTACAAGAAGACGTATCCTCGTTTTTCAGCAGTTTGTATCTTCTGACACACCTTCATTACATTTTCATTATATATGTATTTTTTTTATAGATTTCTCAGCTCAGGCCCATCTCTCTCTCTCTCTTTTCCCCCCTTAAAAAGTTCCTTGTAGCTCATCAAAGAGTGCTTGGCTGCATCAAATGATTTGAAACGATAGGGTCAAATCAAACGAAGTTCCCCTGTTTTGATCTATTCGCAGGTACTTCTCCCAAAAACAAAAAAGCCACAGGAAGATGAGGAGTTAACATGTACATGTAAACTTCAGTGCTCACACAAAATTTCCCCTTACCCAGACTTTCAAATATAAAAAAGATTTAATTTTTTTTCAAGGAAATGGTCATAAATGCGTGGATAATGAGGTGAATGAAGATGGGTATCTTTTCCCCCAAGTCATTTTAACCCATCTCTCTCTTTAACCTCCCCTTTTTCCACTTTCAGTTCGGGTGGAATTGCAGAGGATTTGAGTCTGACAGAGAGCTTTCCCCCTTTGCGAGTGAAGGGACTGATATAATCCCAAAGATAGATCATGCATACATGTTGACAGGTGGGTTCGATGCATCTATCTCTGCTCTGATGTATCCTTCTTTCGATGTATGTTAGTCATAACCGTATATTGCTTTGGTGGGTGAGACTATGTGTGCGTGTGTGCTTGTCTATGTCTCCCCTCTCTGTCTAAAACCCGTTCTCATAGGTTTCGGGTCATTGTAATTGAAATTCTTCTTTCCTTTGCATTGCAGAGATGATCATGAAGCACGTGCGCAGTCTAATTTCCATCACACCAGGTACTAGCTACGATATCATTTCATTAACTAAAATATATAATGAAATCTCTCCTTTTCCTTTTTTCTCTGTCTGCCTCGCTCCCTCCCTCTTTCGATCTCTCTGTACCCCTTTCTCTCTTACCAAATCTCTTTCTTTATAAAAAGCCTCCACATTCATCCCCTTCCTTTCCTCCTTCTCCTGCTCTTTCGATTTCTTTGTTTTCCTCAAGTTTTTGGAGGCCAACAATGATAATAAGAGCACGCTTAAAGAAGAACTAATTTCATCTATAACTTAATTTGGAATGAATATACAAAACTTGAGGGATATGTAGGATGTTGGGTTTTGCAGAAAACAATTCGATCCTGGTGTTCATCGCAGATTCATCATATATTCTTCTTCTTCGCTGTTTATTTTCTCAGGACTATTTTGAGAAGACAGTGAAATTAGCTTCAATTCTTGAGAGTTGTTTGATGGGTTGATACACAAATTATAGCCAGATTCACAAGGCCGAAGGTACAGCAGCACAGAGAGTCTTGTATGTTGGTTTATGTGTGTGGGTTGAGGTTTATTTATGAGCTTGTCATGTTTTGTTTTTTGTGTTGGGAATATGGTATTTGTATGTTTTGGATGCGAAGTTTGAAAGCCTAAGCCTAACAAACGTACTGGTCTCTTTTCAGTGAAGTAGCAAGCAAAAATTCTTTTACCCGAAACCGATGGCGACGTACTTTCATGGTAATTCGGAAATCCAAGCAGGCGCTGATGGGCTCCAAACTCTTGTACTCATGAACCCTGGCTACATGCACTACTCAGACGCGCCGCCGCCGCCACCACCACCGCACGCCAGCAACCTTGTGTTCCTCAACTCTGCGGCCACTATCGCTGGCAACAGCTCCCTCGCCCCCCAAAGCCTCCCACACGCGCCGCCCACTCACACCCAACAATTCGTGGGCATCCCGCTCTCCTCCGCCGCCTCCCAGCAGGACCTTAACCAGCAGTTCATACATGCCCATCACGACGTCTCTGCCTTGCATGGGTTCCTGCCCCGCATGCAGTACAATCTCTGGAACACAATTGACCCGAACGCGGCGGCGCGTGAAACCCCACGCTCCCAGCAGGGGCTGTCCCTGAGCCTTTCCTCCCAGCAAGCCGGGTTCGGGTCGTTCCAGGTCGATCGCGAGGTGGGCTCGCAGGCTCCGGCGCCCGCCATGTCCGGCGATGACGTGCGTGTGTCAGGCGGGTCATCATCCTCGGCTTCTGGGGTCACCAACGGCGTTTCGGGCATTCAGAGTGTGCTTCTCAGCTCCAAGTATTTGAAGGCCACGCAGGAACTTCTGGCTGAGGTTGTCAATGTTAACAGTGGGATTAAGACTGAATTGGCGAAGAAGAGCTATGGGGAGACCAAGGTGGTTGGGGAGTCATCCACAGCAGCTAGTGGAGACGGTTCAATTGGTGGGGAGGGGAGTGGGAAGCGTAGCTCTGAGTTATCAACGACGGAGAGACAAGAAATCCAGATGAAGAAGGCAAAGCTAATCAGCATGCTTGATGAGGTATTTAATTTGTGTGCTGCAAGTTTGCCTTATTGTTCGGTCTGTAATGAGTACACCAGTATTGGTATCATATGAGTTCCATGTGGAGCAAGATTTGTCACCCTGCATTCACAGATTAATCATTAATCTAATGTTCTGATTAATGAAGCTTCAGTTGTGCACTTGTGCTAAATCCAACAAGCCGTAATTATAATTTCAATAATGATCACAAGTTTATTAATGGGACAGTTTTATGAGTTTTCCTCATTAACATTACTTTTTTGATTTCTACTTAATTTGCTTTATGGCGTTATTTGGTTGAAGGTGGAGCAAAGGTACAAACAGTACCACAACCAGATGCAGATTGTGATATCCTCGTTCGAACAGGCTACGGGGATTGGCTCCGCGAGAACGTACACTGCCCTTGCGCTGCAAACAATCTCCAAGCAGTTTCGGTGTCTGAAAGATGCCATAACAGGCCAAATTCGAGCTGCAAATAAGAGCCTAGGAGAAGAAGATTGCTTTGGGGGTAAAATTGAAGGTTCAAGGCTCAAATACGTAGACCATCATCTGCGGCAACAGCGAGCCATCCAACAGTTGGGAATGATCCATCACAATGCTTGGAGACCCCAGAGAGGGTTGCCAGAAAGATCGGTTTCTGTCCTGCGTGCTTGGCTCTTTGAACACTTCCTCCACCCGTAAGCACACTGAGATTCCTAAAGTCGCATTTTAAATTTTGATTTTTGATTGATACTTCACAGTTCAAAGGTTCTGGCTTTTGTCAATTTTGTGCTGAAACTACTGAGTTTGGTTTCAGTTATCCCAAGGATTCAGACAAACTCATGCTTGCAAAACAAACAGGGCTTACCAGGAGCCAGGTAACCACAAGTCTCTGCTCTGATGCACAGTTCTTTCTCTTAATTATGCCATTGAGCGTGTTAATAAAATTTGGTATGGAACAGGTTTCAAATTGGTTCATAAATGCTCGAGTTCGGCTTTGGAAGCCAATGGTGGAAGAAATGTACATGGAGGAGATGAAGGACCATGTACTGAATGGGTCTGAGGACAAATCAAGCAAGAGCAGTGAAGATCCTACCATGAAAACCGCAGCCCCACAAGAGAAAGGTCATGCTTCTGAAACTGAAGCCAAAAGTTTCAATTCCAAACAAAACGTTTCTAAAAGCCAGAACACTCCAATAGTTTCAGTTTCCAAACCATCAACATCACCAGTTGGGGGAAATGTCAGAAACCAGTCAGGGTTCAGCTTCATTGGGTCATCAGAACTAGAAGGGATCACACAAGGAAGTCCCAAGAAACCAAGGAACCATGAAATGCTGCAGTCACCAAATCGTGTCCCTTCAATCAACATGGATGTGAAGCCCAACAATGACGCAAACAATGAGCAGCTCTCAATGAAATTTGGGGATGACAGGCAGAGCAGAGATGGCTACTCTTTCATGGGAAACCAAACGAACTTTATTGGCGGTTTTGGACAGTACCCAATTGGGGAAATTGGCAGGTTTGACGCAGAGCAATTCACACCAAGGTTTTCAGGTAATGGTGTTTCCCTCACTCTTGGTCTTCCTCACTGTGACACATTGTCAGGAACCCATCAAACATTTCTCCCAAACCAGAGCATTCAACCGGGAAGAAGATTGGACATCAGTGAACAAAACGAGTTTGGTGCCATAAACACTTCCACTCCTCACTCTTCAGCTGCATTTGAGAGCATCAACATGCAGAACCCAAAGAGGTTTGCTGCACAATTGTTGCCGGATTTTGTGGCCTGAATAAGACATTGAAGAGAGAGTGATGGTAGGACTATTTCTGGGTCTCCCACAATTTCTTCTAATCCCCGCGCTTGTGATGGGGAGCAACGAAAAATCGTAGTGTAAAGAAAGAAGGAATTTTACTTTAGTATAGGTTTATACCCTGCATAGAACCATTTGAGTTCTTAGATAGCATAGGATTTTATAGTTATATGGTTGGGGTTGTATATTATTTTTGTTAAGTTTTGAAGATGGGATAGATGGGTTGTTGTCATAAAGTTTAATTTGGTAAAGATACCAATATATCTTTGATTGGGAGTATATGTTGTGTGATTTTCTGCAAATCCTCCATTGAAGAGAGCGGAACCAATTGCACTTTTTTTTGGGACAATTACCATTCTATGGTGACTGAAGCAAAGAAATGTATCAGATGAAAGTGAAATCAAAAAGCGTTGTGTGTTTAATAAATTGAAGTTAAATTTGCCAGGAAAGGGTCGTGAACATAAACCACATTTTAAACCTTTTTTTTGTGTGGATATTATTAAGGTTTTATTGGGAAATTTGATATGGAAAAAATAAAATAATTCATAAAAAAATGGAATGAATGAGAAGAGATAGAATAGAATAAAAGTTTTTTTTTGTTGGTGTTTGAAAGTTGTTTAGGTGATTAATGAAGTATGAAATGAAATGGGAAAGATTACAAATTTAAAATTACAGCATAGCCTCCATATGACATCTATACGAATATGGATACAACCGAATAAAGTGTTAAAGAGTGAATTAGTTACTGACAGCTTTAGCAAAAATCAAGATAAAAGTCTGCTGAACCTCAAATCACATCCACGGGAATAAGTTTGAATTTAAGAGAATAAGATGCATATGAGCAAAAATCAAGTGTTTGGAATATTATAATTCAAACTTAGGAACCAAAGTAACCCTTGGATCGATATGAAAACAGAACTGCTGAAAAACCCATTCTCACACGAAAAAGGAAAAAAATGAGAATTAGAGTTAAGATTGTAGGAATATATGGCTCAATTTGGCATACTTTTAAAATTGGAAGTGAAAAATTTAGAAACAAAACTAACTCTAACATCAAATTTGGTACACGAAAATAGTAAATTGATTCCATAAAATGAGAGATTTTTGTGTTTGTTTGTTAAGACAAAAGAATAATGATTTCCTTCCAAGTGTCGTCCTATAAAATCAAACATAGAACATGAAATTTATTTTTTTTAAAGAGATAGACCAAAAAAATAAATTATTTTTTAAAAAGTTAAAATTGAGATTTCATACTTAGAGTAAGATTTAATTTTTTTCTTAATATATCACCATTAATTTTATAAAGGTGAATTTTATGATATTCTTGGATTTGAGAGAATTTTGGTACCCTCCTTAGGTGGCCCAATAAAATTTATATATGTGTCATTCATTTTACAACTCAGTATTAATATTTGAAAAAGTCTCCAATTTATTATATTTACTACATAGCCCTCATGGGTTTTTTTTTTTTTTTTTATAATTTTGACAATCTTAGACAATAAAATAGCATTATTTTAGCCATAGTTTGATAGCACGGAGATTCTGTATGGCACCATTCTATATTCAATTCTGATTTGCTGTCCAAAATATTAGCCATGAGTTGATTTCATATCCAAACTTACCTTTTTGTTCCATTAAATTTGCATATTATTAAAAAAAACTATTCATACTAAAAATTATAAACATCATATATTTTACTATAAAATAAATTAAGAAAATAAGCGATTTTATGAAATAGGTTTCTCATATTATATTAATAAATTTTTTGTTTCATTAAAATTTTATATTATTAAAAATATTTATTCATACTGTGCAATTATAAACATGAAATTTTACTAGAAAATAAATTAAGAAAATAATCAATTTTATGAAATAGGTTTCTCATATTATATTAGTGAATTTTTTGTTTCATTAAAATTTTACATTATTAAAAAATATTTATTCATACTGTGCAATTATAAACATGAAATTTTACTAGAAAATAAATTAAGAAAATAATCAATTTTAAGAAATAGATTTCTTCTATTATATTAATGAATTTTTAGTTCCATTAAAATTTTATATTATTAAAAGAAATTTCATCATACTGAAAATTATAAACCTGAAATTTTACTGAAAAATAAATTAACAAAATAAGGATATAATCATATAATCATATTATATAGGTATAATCATATTATATGGGAAATTGAATATAGATTATTAAACCACACATATTATATATGGCATTTGGTAGGATATGGTTATCATGTCATATTTCGTACATAGTACAAATCTTGATAAGACATGATTGAATTAATTTCTATTCGATTAGATAAGTAATACTATACTTCAATCTAAATTCACTCCTTGCCCTACATCAATCCTAAATCAACTCTAACCCTTAGGTCTTATACTATCAAATTTTATCTGATACAATGTATTAAACATATCTTTAGAACTTATATCATAAGACTATAACGTAGATATTCCAAAACATCATAATATGGTTAAATAGGAATGTGAATATGACATGGTAATGAACTAAACATTAATCAAATGGATAGTTTTATAATCAAAACACCATAGTATAGCATCTTATATGCATTGTCGTGTCTTTCAATTAACATTTTTTATTTATTTTATATAATTATTTCAAAAATTTAATTAATTATAATTTTAATAATTAAAATTAGTTAAATAAAAATATTTTTAAAAAAAATTAAAATATATTTGAAATAAGTTATAACATTGTATGTAAAAAAAATTATAACTATCTATATTTAAAAGAAATTGTACTTATAAAAAAAATTATAACCACATATATTTAAAGCTATAATAGCATGCATTAATTTTATTATGATCTTAATCGTTAATTTTTTTAATAATAACTGTAACTCTTCACTTTTTTTTTTAAGTTAAACCCCTCAATTTATATATACTGTTTAAAGAATTAACATGAAAAATATTTATTTGAACAATAAGATATGTTTATTTTTTAAATTACATATTTATTTTTTACAAAAAATATATATAGACTTTTTCTTTTAATTTACATATTTATTTTTTAATAAAATAATAAAAATGTATAAAATATTATCAGAATAATTAATAATTTATATAAATAATGTATTTCAATTTTAGAGTAATAATCTATTCTTAGTGAACTAAATAATAATTAAAAAAATGTCTTATTAATAATATTAATTAATTATACAACAAAAGATTTCTATTTAGTATTATATTAACAATAATATTTTTAAATTATTTAAATTTATAATGGTAATATATAACATTAATCATGTAGCAAATATAATAAATTGGAGACTTTTTCAAATATTAATGCTGAGTTGTAAAATAAATGATACATGTATAAATTTTATTGAAGTACCTAAGGTGGATACCAAAACCCTCACAAATTAAAGGGTACCAGAGAATTTACCTTTTATAAAATGACAACTATAACTCGTATTAAATTTAGAGTAATTTTTGTTTGAATTATTAAAAGATATCTCATTTATTAATTTAATTTTTTTGAATTAATTTATCAGTTTGATATCTAAAACTTGAAGTCACTAAATTAATAGTACAAATCAATTCAACCCATTTAACTTCAAGTCACTAAATTTACTCAAATTTAACCCCCCCCCCTCTTAAATCTCATTGGATATCTATTAACTGCATAATACAAAGAAGGATTCATCATAACACACTTTAGTTTTTTCTCACAAACAAAATGATATTTTTTCATAACAAAAATTTTCTGTTATCAAGTTGTAAGAATATTAAATTGGAATACTACTCAAAAAAATTAAATATTGCATATATAAGATAATATAAGAAATTTTTTTCTTTATCAATTAAAAATATTTATATAATTTAAATTAACTTTTTAAAGTGTGTGAAAACATAAATATGAGCTTATGTCAACTTCATTTCGGGTTCGTCAGTTTCTAGTAGGAAAATTCATTTAAACACCTGGGCCTTCGACATATGGCCAAGGTTAACACAGCATGCAGGATGAAAGTGGGTTGGGCCGTTGGGGTGGGTTTGATCCTACCGCAAGGAGTATTTGTGGGCTGCTGTGGTTCAGTCTAAATACGCACCGTATATTATGCTTTTCTCTGCGAAATCAATCATTTCAAATACACATTCTTTACCGTTAGAACTACAATGTTTTAGAAATCCTACAACGCAATTTACATTGAATTGATGAGAATGGAGACAATTAAATTTAGTTGCCCCGACAAAAATGTTCATTCCCATGCTAGAATGAGATAATGTTCTCCTCTGCACGCCTTGACTAAAGGAGGGATCTTGGATTAGAAATGTAACTAAAGGAAACGATTTTGTGGAAGCTTCAAATTGAGTCGGTCATAGCATGCTCGTCATCCCCTAGCAATGATAGTCTTCTCCTAGAAGAAATCTTGGATCTATAACACCAAACTTCAAATGCCTTTGTTAGGTCTGGATACCGTACATACTCATTTGCTAGCCATTCAGTTAAAATCTCTGCCTGAGACCCTGATGGCAATGCGAGAATGATAGAAACAAAAGTGGATTCTAGGGATTGCCACAATTCGCCATCTATTTTAAGCACCACAGCATTCTCACTATTCATTGTGGCAGAATCAACTAAAGGTTTTGTAACCCTCACAAATGGAAGCATGCTTTCAGAAACTGAAGCCGTTTAGCAGTTGGCAATATAACAGCACCAAACCCAGTTGCCTCCAAAACCTTTGATGTCACCTCAGTAGCTCTCAACTTTATCTCAATGATTTCAGTTGTAGAACTTCCTTGCTCAAGCACCTTGATAATCTTTTCTGACGCATCAAACCAGTTCTCAACCAATTCCCTCATTATTTCCAACTTACTTAATATCTGACAAGCCCATGACAGATTAGTCAAATAGGATTGAAACAACTGAATATTCCTTGCATCAGAAAGTGATTCTATGGAATCACGGAACAAAGCTCTCACTGAGTTGTTAATGTTAGAAATATGTCTCATGTTTAATGGGATCTAATGATGATTTAATTAAAACATATTAAAGGGCTAAAAGGTAAATTAGTTGTAAGGGAGGATAATTAAGTAATTGCTTGATGGGAGCAATTATCTAATGATTATAGGATGTTATCCTAAGTGATAACTGATGGTTTTGAAATTCGAAAGAAACCGATAACTGATGATATTATCTTATGGGTTTGAATTTCAAATTAAACCCTTATATATTCAGTCTCTACCCATAAGGATACACCAACCCAACAGTTTGTTTCCATCAAGAAAGTGAAAGGTGTAAGTACGAAAGGGGAAGGGACCGATAAACAATCATGAAGGCTTTCAGATCTGACGTTTATTCCGCATCATGGATAAAGGTTAGTACCATTTATTGATTTGATTTTAATGTATGTGAAAACCATGAATTCCTAAGATCCTAATTGTGTTCTAGTATGATGATCTATAATGTAAAGGACACAAGATTAAGTTTACATGTGGTATCAGAGCTTAGGTTTGGGAATTCATGATTTTCCATGTATGATAATTTTTTAAATCGTTCTTACAAAATGAACATGAAAGAGAAAGATCTGAGAAAGCCAGATATGAGAAAAACGTTTAAAAAAAAAAAAAAAACGCCAGAAATTGGCTTCGTTCGAAAGTTCTCCGGCGTTTCCCCTGTTCTCCGGCGAAAGTGTTTCGGCGCCCTGTTCCTCCTGCTTCTCTTCACGGACAGCCGCGCACCGCTGCAGTTCAGGCCGTCGACCAACCGAACGTTCTGGTTTTGGTCGGAAATTTCGTTTTCTGACGAGAGTTCGACGATGGGTTCGGAGGAAGCGCGACAGATCCGTGAGACCGAATCCTTGCGAGGATGAGTTGGTCGTGCCTTCCCCGACCACCGTGGACTCCTTCCGCTGCGCCGATGGCAATTTTTGCCTCTAAGGTGGTGCGCTGAAAAAACTAGGAACTGCAGAATCGTTGCTGCAGAAATTTCGCGCTACTGTTCCCAACTGTAGCTGCGGTTTCGGATTTCTGGCAGTGGTAGTTCTCTTGTTGAAAAGATTTGCGGAAGATGGTCGGTAAAGGAGGACGCGTGAAGGAACCTGCTCCATGATCGGGGTCTGGTACGGTGGAGAAACGATCGGAGATTATGGCTCGCGTTTGGGGCTGGGGTTCCGGCTGGGAGTTGGGATCTGTATCGCGAGGGTTTCCATATGGGTCCTGGCCGGTGGTTGTTGCCTGGCTCGGAGGGGTTAACCGGACATGAAGGCCGCCGGAGAAGACGACCGGACACGAACGCCGCCGGAGAAGACGACCGGAGTTCGCGCCGGAGATGTTGTTCGGGTGCTGATGAAATTCAAAAAAAAAAAAAAAAGAAAAGAAAAAAATGGAAGAAAGGAAAGGAGGAAATTTGAATGTGAAAATTTAATCCTATAATTGTTTAGAAAATATTTTTGTTTGGAATTAAGTATGATGGATTTGTTAGTCACCAAAGTGGCCAAATTCTTATGAATTGTTTTAATTCTGAACATTATGATTGTGTTTCAATTACCCATAATTTTGATGCTATAAATAAGATGAAAATTATTGTTTTATTATGGGTAAATTGAAGTTCATTATTATAAGGCAGTTAAGGATCAACCCAAAGGTTGATTGCTTGTCTTTATAATAAATGTGTATGAATGTTGGTGATGTGAATATATTATTAGTTATATTTATATATCCAAAGATAATAAATATTTCTAATTAGTGTATACATCATTACCAAATTATGTGAAATTTTTATTAGCATCATTATGTTGAATGTTGTATATTGATGGATTGCCCAAAGGTGAACATCAAATATGCATTGTATGAAATGTATCTGAATCTGTGAAGCATGTTGATGTGTATGTATGTATAACTCAAAGTATTAATGTCGTGAAAGAGTTCTCCCAAACTACTGATAAGTGTCTTGCTGGGACACTAATGAGTACATTGACCACCATAAAATTTGATGGTTGTCGCACAATGCATGAGCATGTTATGACGAATATTGCAGCAAGACTGAAGTCATTGGGGATGGATGTGCATGAAAATTTCCTGGTGCAGTTCATCCTGAACTCATTACCGGCTGAGTATGGTCCTTTCCAGATGAACTATAATACCATGAAGGATAAATGGAATGTGCATGAATTGCACAGTATGATGGTTCAGGAAGAGACCAGACTCAAGAATCAGGGAATTCATTCCATCAATTATATGAAAGGTCAATGAGCTGAAAAGAAAAGTTTCAAAAAAACATGAGAAGAAAGGAGAAGGACCTCTGAAGGTGAATGAGGCTTCTTCTTCTAAAATTCACAAGAAAGAACATAATGGAAACAGATGTTATTTCTGTAAGAAGGCTGGGCACTTCCAAAAGGATTGTCCGAAACGTAAGGCTTGTTTCGAAAAGAAAGGTAAGCCCAGTGCTTATGTATATGTTATGAATCAAACCTAGATGAAGTTCCTTATAACACTTGGTGGATTGATTCTGGATGTATTACTCATGTTTCTAATATGTTACAAGGATTCCTTACAACCCAGGCCACAAAGCCAAATGAAAAGTTTGTCTTCATGGGCAATGGAATGAAAGCTCCAGTAGAAGCTGTCGGGACTTATCGTTTAATCCTTGACACTGGATATCATTTAGATTTATTGGAAACTTTGTATGTACCTAGTATAACTAGGAATTTAGTTTCAATTTCTAAACTTGATAAGGCTGGATATTCCTTTAGATTTGGTAGTGGTTGTTTCAGTTTGTACAAGCAGAATCATTTGATTGGCAATGGTACCTTATGTGATGGATTATATAAATTATGTCTTAATAATCTATATGCTGAAACACTTATGACCTTGCATCATAACGTTGGCACTAAACGTGCCTTAATAAATGAATGTTCTGCTTACTTGTGGCATAAACGTTTGGGACATATTTCCAAAGAAAGAATGGAAAGATTGGTAAGGAATGAAATCCTTCCGGATTTAAATTTTATTGATCTGAATGTATGTGTGGATTGTATTAAAGGTAAACAAACAAAACACACAAAGAAAGGAGCCACAAGAAGCAGTCAGCTTCTTGAAATTATACACACTGATGTATGTGGGCCCTTTGATGTTAACGCTTTCAATAAAGAAAAATACTTTATCACCTTCATTGATGATTATTCACGTTATGGTTATATCTATTTGCTGCATGATAAATCTCAGGCTGTAAATGCCTTGGAGATTTATATTAATGAAGTTGAAAGGCAATTAGATAAAAAGGTGAAAATTGTCAGATCTGATAGGGGTGGAGAGTATTATGGAAGGTATGATGAAAGCGGACAACATTTAGGTCCATTTGCTAAATTCCTTGAAAAGAGAGGCATATGTGCTCAATACACAATGCCAGGTACACCACAACAAAATGGTGTGTCAGAAAGGCGTAATAGAACCTTGTTAGATATGGTTAGGAGTATGTTAAGTAATTCATCTTTACCCATTTCGTTGTGGACTTATGCTCTTAAAACTGCCATGTATCTGTTGAATAGGGTTCCTAGTAAGGCAGTTCCAAAGACTCCTTTTGAACTGTGGACTGGAAGGAAACCTAGTCTAAGGCACCTACATGTTTGGGGTTGTCAGGCAGAAATTAGATACTATAATCCACAAGAAAAGAAACTGGATGCAAGAACAATCAGTGGATATTTCATTGGTTATCCAGAAAAAATCGAAAAGGGTATAGATTTTATTGTCCTAATCATACTACAAGGATTATCGAAACTGAAAATGCCAGGTTCATTGAGAATGGCGAAGTTAGTGGGAGTGAAACTTCACGTAATGTGGAGATTCAAGAATTGAGAGTACAAGTTCCCCTGACTTGTGTCTCTAATAAAGTTGTTGTTCCTCATGTTGTTGTACCGAATAATAATAATAAAGAACAACAAATAAATGATCCCACTACTCACAATGAAATTATAGTAAATGAACCGAATGAGCCCATAGTAGAAGAACCACAACGAATAGCATTAAGAAGATCTCAAAGAGATAGGAGATCCGCTATTTCTAATGACTATGTGGTATATCTACAAGAGTCTGAATTTGACTTGGGAATGGAAGATGATCCAGTTACGATTTCACAAGCCATGAATAGTAACAATGGTGAAAAGTGGTTAAACGCCATGAAAGAGGAGTTGAAATCTATGGAACAGAATGATGTTTGGGACCTTGTTGAGTTACCAGAAAGTTGTAAGAGAGTTGGATGTAAATGGGTCTTTAAGACCAAACATGACTCTCATGGTAACTTAGAACGTTACAAGGCCAGACTAGTTGTCAAAGGATTCACTCAGAAAGATGGCATCGACTATAAGGAAACCTTTTCACCGGTATCCAAGAAAGATTCTTTAAGAATCATTATGGCATTGGTGGCTCATTATGATTTAGAGTTACACTAGATGGATGTGAAAACGGCCTTTCTAAATGGGAATTTAGAGGAAGATGTGTTCATGGACCAACCATTGGGGTTCATAGAAAAGGGAAAAGAGCACATGGTGTGTAAACTTAAGAAATCAATATACGGACTTAAACAAGCTTCACGACAATGGTACCTTAAGTTTAACGATACCGTTGTTTCCTTTGAATTTAAGGAAAACACCGTCGATCGGTGTATATATCTAAAGGTCAGTGGGAGTAAGTTTATATTTTTGATTCTGTATGTTGATGACATCTTGCTTGCAACTAATAATCTTAGTCTTCTGAATGAGACTAAGATGTTTCTCTCTAGTAACTTTGAAATGAAAAATATGGGTGAGGCAACCTATGTGATTGGAATAGAGATATTCCGTGACAGATCACAAGGATTGTTAGGCTTGTCTCAGAAAGCATATATTAATAAAGTTTTAGAGAGATTTAGGATGGAAAAGTGCTCATCATCTCCGGTTCCAATTCAGAAAGGAGACAAATTTAGTCTCATGCAATGTCCAAAGAATGATTTGGAACGGAAAGAAATGGAAGGTATTCCATATGCATCGCTTGTTGGGAGCTTAATATATGCTCAGACTTGTACGAGACCAGATATCAGTTTTGCAGTTGGAATGTTAGGAAGATATCAGAGTAATCTTGGTATGGATCATTGGAAAGCTGCAAAGAAAGTTATGAGATATTTACAAGGAACAAAGAATCACATGCTTACTTATAGGAAATCCAACAACCTTGAGGTCATTGGATATTCAGATTCAGACTTTGCCAGATGTGTGGACACAAGAAAATCCACTTTTGGCTATTTGTATCTTTTAGCTGGAGGAGCTATATCATGGAAAAGTGCGAAGCAGTCTGTAATTGCTGCATCCACTATGGAAGCTGAATTTGTGGCATGCTTTGAGGCCATGGTTCAGGCTAAATGGCTACGGAACTTTATTTCAGGGCTTGGATTGGTCGACAGCAATGATAGGCCGCTGAAAATTTATTGTGACAATTCCGCAGCAGTCTTCTTTTCTAAATACGACAAGTATTCCAAAGGTGCTAAGCATATGGAGTTGAAATACTTTGCCGTTAAAGAAGAGGTTCAGAAACGTAAAGTGTCTATAGAGCATGTTAGCACCGATCTTATGATAGGTGATCCCTTGACGAAGGGATTACCGCCCAAGACATTTACTGGTCATTTGTGTAGTATGGGCATTATGTCAGCTAATGACTGTTGATCATTATTGTAATTATTGACTATTGACACTCTGAGCTCATTAATATATAAGTTTCTGAATTTTTCCTGTTTTCAAATTTATGTATACATGCATGTATGAATGATGATATTGAAATACAGGATTTGTCCCTAATGAAGACATTATTGTTTGTTATTGGACATGATGTGTACTTCCATTAAAGTATCATATTAGGAAGAAGAGCTAATATAGTAGTACATGGAAGGAACTATGCCGATTTGATAGTGTAGAACAGCCATGACTCTTGTTGGTTTTATTCCTAATTATGAATTATGATGCAACTAATGTATGAAACCTTTAGCCGAATTTATGCGCACTAAAGTTGATGTTTTATTAAATCATGACATGACATTTACCACATGAGCCAAGTGGGAGAATGTTAGAAATGTGTCTCATGTTTAATGGGATCTAATGATGATTTAATTAAAACATATTAAAGGGCTAAAAGGTAAATTAGTTGTAAGGGAGGATAATTAAGTAATTGCTTGATGGGAGCAATTATCTAATGATTATAGGATGTTATCCTAAGTGATAACTGATGGTTTTGAAATTCGAAAGAAACCGATAACTGATGATATTATCTTATGGGTTTGAATTTCAAATTAAACCCTTATATATTCAGTCTCTACCCATAAGGATACACCAACCCAACAGTTTGTTTCCATCAAGAAAGTGAAAGGTGTAAGTACGAAAGGGGAAGGGACCGATAAACAATCATGAAGGCTTTCAGATCTGACGTTTATTCCGCATCATGGATAAAGGTTAGTACCATTTATTGATTTGATTTTAATGTATGTGAAAATCATGAATTCCTAAGATCCTAATTGTGTTCTAGTATGATGATCTATAATGTAAAGGACACAAGATTAAGTTTACAGTTAAACCTGGAAACTAGTCTGTTTACACATTCTTTTACCTCAAGTTTTATTGTGCCATCAGCTGTCAATAAAGGGCATCATCATCTTCAGTTAGCATATACTCAAGCTGCTCCTGTGCTGAAGATTTAAGATCATTTAATGGTGATGGAGGGGATGATGTAGTAAAGCGGATGGCTGAGAGAAAGATGCTTATGACAGCTGACTGGTTGACAGGTTGAAGTCTAGCTAGGATAGGCTCAGCCTGTAATCCCATTCGAGGAACAAGTTTCAATATCTATTCCCCCTCAACCTCTTCCCACATGACTGCTTCTAAGTAGTTCACACAAGCAGTAATAATTTGTGGGCATCCCAGCTCAACAGCCACCTGGAGAATGCCAAGGGCATTTCTAACACCATGCCACAAATCATCAAATGAACCATCTATGACAATGTAGAGAAGGCGTACAAGATTTACATGGTAGCCAAAATCTGATTCTTGACAATAAACATCAACACAGTTGCGAGAATCAAGGATCTGACATGTTGGCCAATTCTCAGACAGGTGGTCAGCAAAATACTTGCATTGTTTAGTAAGAATTTCTGAGTGACAGTATAGCCAATCATCTCGACCTTCTTGTGTGCGTATCCTCACAACAACATCCCTGGTTTGATTGGTCACCAATTATGCGGGTAATATTTTCTTCGTTACCCTGAAGGCACGAGAGTAAATATAATAGCAAGAAGAGACTCTGAAGCCATACATTTAAGAGGAAATAACTGAAAGATGAAAGAAATGAATTCTGCTTCTTTTGATTTTGAGGCATTCCACATTTCCAATTCAAGAATTGCATGGGAAATGAAGGAATGCTTGATGTGTAACATTAAAGTAGCCACGAAGCAAGTTGAACATATGAAAGAATTACCAACGTTGGAGTCTATTGAAGCAAATAAGTTAAAAAAAAAAAAAAAAACAGAGCCTCACAAAGTTCGATTACTGAAGTTCAATGACAAGGTAAAAGAGGAGAGGGGAAAAAGGTGAAAAACGAACTTACAGTTGACTCCATTGAAGCCAAGACCACTATGTAGTAAGTATTTTACAGATCACAGTACCTACAATTTAAAAAAAAAAAATTAGAGTTTGAACCTAGTAAGTAGCTCAAAATCACATCAACAACACTAGAAAAGACATATTGCATCTTATAGCTATTACAATAAATACATAAAATTAATTGTTACAGCACCAAATGCAGCTGAAACCAAAATCACCCGAGAATCAAGTCACAGAAACAAGGAAGAATACCAAACAAGCGAGGCTAGAAAGAAGACCAATTTCTGAAATGGTCTTAAAAACTTTTCTTCAATTGTCAAACCGCTACTGCATTTTAGACACTATTCAGTAAGACCCACATTTTCAAAACTAATTAATTGTACGAATCACTTGTCAGATGTCACAAAGAAAAAGAACTCAATTGACTACGAGATCTCTTTCATATTGTATATTAGCACAAGTATCCCATTAAGTCATTTGTTCTTCTTCTAACAGAAGCAAAAGTTAAGAACCATCAAATAAATGATTCAATTGAACTTATACCTCATATTAGAAGATGGGGTTTTGGGAAGGAGGAAGAAAGGGTGCTTCCACAGAGCGAGGAGGGTAAAGAATGAGCCAAGAGAAATTGAAAGAATTCAATCAAGCAATGAACAAGAAATCGTAACGCATCGCACGATACGGTCGATATCTTTCGATCTCGCCAGTTGCCGAAACGAAACTATGGAGTAATCGCGAAGAAGGCAGACAGAAAAGCAATTCTGCAAACCCTTGTACGATGGACGAAGAAGACGATTGCTGAAGTAATGTGGCCACACTGTCTTTAATTTTTTTTTTTAGCACAATAACTTTTAATAATGAATTTTTCATATTTTTTTTATCAAACATATCCTAGATTTATTTTTTTAAATATATATATATATATATATATATATATATATATATATATATATTCAAAAGCTTTTCAATCATGACACAAAAAAATTTATCTAAAAAATTCTAAGCTTTTCTTTACAAATTTGAATTTAGGTAAATTTTAATATTCCAATATTTTTTATGTTATTTAATTTAATGTCACCTGGATCAGTTGGATGTAGTTAAGCATAAGAAACTTTTAAGATATATAAGTCCCTGTCAACAAAAGTATTGATTACATTTTTTTATTTCTTTAATTTTATTAATATTTGATTTTGATCTCCTAATTTAAATTGTAAAAATATTATTTTCAGAATTTTAAAATTAATGTAATTAAATTCTTACTTGCTGATTCCGCATTATGTCATGACTTTTTCACATAAATAAAATGTGCATTTAAATTAAATTTTATAAATATAATATTTATAAATAAATGAATTTATAAAGAAATAATTTGTTTTTATTTAGATAATATTAATAAAAAAATATCTTTAAATGTATAATTATAAAAAATTAACTATTTGATTCCATGTTTGAGTTATGTTATAAAAAATTAAAGATTTTTCTTCAAAACATAATTTTCAATAAGAAAAACAATAAAATTGCTTCTCACCTTTGCGCCTAAAATCATGTTGAATCGTGAATATGTGCCATGGATGTTATATATACAACTTTCAAAGCTTTAGAATGACTTCTCCATGATTTAAATGCATAACCAATCACTTGCAACCAAACAAAAAAACATCTATACCAAAAAACAAATGCATAACCAATCACGCTAAAATTCAATAAAGAAAATATCACATCATCAAATTTATAACCCATAAGCAGAAAGACATTATCAAGTTAGCATATGTCTTGTCACATTATCATCAATTTGATATGAAAAATTAATACGTATTTATATTAGTTTATTTTATATTTAATATAATTTTAAATAAAAATTTTATTTAAAAATGTTTTAAAAAAATAAGTTGTTGTTAAATATACACTTAATTATACCAATTTTAATATGTTAATATATTTTAAAATGTGTACATGTGTATTACGATGAATCATCAACAGTTATGTAATGAGATTTAAATAAGTTAAATTTAATGAAATTACCTGATTTTATAAAAATTCACATGCCCTTGAGAGAGAAGAACGAAGAAAGAAAAGTACTTATGTCAAATCAATATACCCAACCGCTTTATCGTAAACCATACTCTTGAGAGCATTTCTCAAAGTCGGAGAACCAGTTGTCGGCTGTCCAAATTCGCTTTATTTGTTCATTGCTTTGTTACGAATACCATTTACTTTCATGCAATTCTATCTTTTATTTTTCTCGTGTTCTGGTGCTCATCACTACCTTCAAGGATTTGTTTCCATTTTGTTATAATTGTTGGAATTATATGATTTAAGTAGAAAAAAAGAAGAAAGAAGAATAAAAATGATGTAATAAATATATTATATGTGTTGATATGTTATAAAAAATAAAATATTAATATCTATTTATATTCTAGTAATCTTAATAAAATAAAAAAATAAATCAAGAAATATAATAAAATTATCATACGACTCCTATAATTATTTTTTCAATTAGAGGACTAATTAATTTCACAATATATTTTAAAGATTTTTTAAAAATATTTTAAATATATTCTAATATTTTTCTAAAAAATGATGTAATAGATATATTATATGTGTTGATATGTTATGAAAGATAAAATATTAACCTCTATTTATATTCTAATAACTCTAATCAAATAAGAAAATAAATCAAAAAATATGATAAAATTATAATACGACTCCTATAATTGTTTTCTCAATTAGAGAACTAATTAAGTTTATAATATATTTTAAAAATTTTTTAAAGATATTTTAAATATGTTTTAACAATAATTATCATTTATGATTACCTTCAAGTTTTATTAAAGTTGCAACTGTGAAAAATAAGAAGGGTGAATTGGTTCTCAAAAAGAAAAATGATAAATTTTGAAACAAAATTTAAAGTAATAAGCAGACCCAATAATTAATAATAGGTAAATAAATCAACATAAAAAAATATAAAGAGATAAAGAAAAAAGAATTTACACAAAGAGTTTATTCAGATACAATCACAACTTGTGACTTACGTTTAGTTTTCAAGTAATTGTTTGAAATTTTTTCACTATGGTGTTTTTATTTATAAATAAACAACACAAACCTTCTTCAACTTCTACCTTAAAGTTAAGTAATTGTGATATTTTGCTACTACGCACCTTACAACAAATCTCTCTCAATTTCAACTTGAAAATGAGTAATCTAACTTCAAAAAAGTTTTTAAAATGATACTCACATTCTCTTTTTTTATCCAGCTAAAACAAAAGTATAACTTTCTTTTCAATTACTCTTAAAATTGAGTTACAATGATTATCAAATAACTCTCTTTAGAGTTAATAAGTAAGTGTGAAATTTTAAGGTATGAAAGAGAGTGAGTTTTATAGGTATAAATTAGCACTTCTTCAAATGTTCTTCTCAAAGTCTCTCATTGAATCCTTCAAAAGGCAATCCTTTTATAATAAATATGTTTTTCTTGATTATACTAGTTATTAAAGTGATTTTTGCTTTAATGATTCACATGCATTTTAAAGTATGTACTCCTTTTAGCTTAATAGGTTCTCTTTTCGGCCTAGTAAGTGTTCTCTTTTTTTCTTCTGTCAATTCTAGGATGAAATTGCTCTTTAACATGTCATTTGAAATGCAAATTTATCTCAATAAATGTCTAACTGATCATGCACTTAATGGGAGGTATTCAACATATTAATTTTTATCAAGGTAAGTAATTTGAGCCAATTAAATCAACGATAATTTGACATATGCTATATTTGACCCACCAACCCAATCAATCATAAATTACTCAGTCACTCTTAAAATAATTAGACACACGCCAGAATTAACTCTTTAACCGAATCAATCATAAATTACTCAACCATCCATTAAGATTAAGATTAGGTATATTCTCAAATTAAAATATATCATCATCAAAACTAACACATGTTGAATAACACATAATCAAAACCAGAATATCTAACACAACTCATCATTGTGCATACTTCTAAGTTATGATTAAAGTTAGCTTACACAATTTCAAATCTTCTTATCAATAAAAATAATTGTTTGGAGGTGCCGTGGCAGTCTCAAAGAGAGGAAACTAGAGTCATAGAGTAGAGGGAAACTATAATTTGACGAATTCAACCTTTTTAGCCAACGCACAACTACAAATATTATGATATATTATTGGTGTAAGGTGTATTAATTAATTTTGCAGTTGAGAACATGGTGGTCATATATATTAGCAAAATTATCACAAATCAAATTATATTGCAAGGGTGGTCATCCTGCTAGAAAGAAAGAACGTACAGAGAAATCATCGAATTCGAAGTAGAAAGAAATCAGGCACACAATCATCTAGCAGAAGTAACAAGAATTTCTCTCTTCAAACTTCACAAAGCTTACAATAACAATTCCTCTCACTGCCACACCTTTCACATTTTTGCCTTTTTTGTTTGTTTTTGTTTCAGCCTTTTCTTTAGTTGTCCTCATTTGATTGGTCAGCTGTGATCGAGGCTCGTTTAAGTTATTTTATTGACTACTAAAAATCAACAAAAACAAAAATTAGCATAGTTGTTCTATTATGATTTGACTACTAAATCAACTTGTTTTTTGCTGTATTATGATATTTGAACAACCAGCAAATGACAAATAGTCGTCTTCAAACTTTTTTCTTTTTTTTGGCTGCTTGCTGTGAAGTCGTCTTTAGACTCTGATAATCAAAGAATGGTCCCGAGTGTTGAAAGGGGGAAAAAATTGAATTTATTATTAGCAGGTCCCAAGTCCCAACTATGTTGCAAAAATACAAGATGGTGGACTTGGATTTGGAATCAAAATGTGAAAGAAGAGAATATATTCAAACAATAGCCGGCATTTTGGGCCACAGAGAGCTCTTACATCAAAATCATCGATCCACATAGCACGGCCGGTATATGCATTTCTATTTTGTAGAAGGTATTAGGAAGGTATTGAGAAGTTAGCTCTATTTTTTTTTTCCTTCTTAAAAATAAGAGGTGTAATGAAAGAGTACATGAAAAAAGGTGTATGAGCATCGTCACTCTTTGTAATTAGTTCAACAATGAAAAAAATGCTGTATATCTGTATCATGACGTGCAATTATAACCATAACCAAGATGATACCAACATTTCTTTTTCTTTCTAATTGTATAGATATATATTGCTCACATTTTTCTTTTAATTTTTTTGTCTTGTTTTTATTAACATGATTTGGATTGGATAGTTCAATTCATTGATGTACTTTTTCCACAAATCATAAGAGATCATCAACCCAACTAATCTAGCAAAAAACACACAACTCTTTGAAAGTGTGGAGTATTATACTGGGCTGTGCTGCTATGGCAACTAGCTAGAAGAACTTTTGCTTTTATTTGGGTTATCTTCTATTATTTTTTCCCACTAAATAACGAAATAAAAATTGCTCTAAGAAACATGTTATATACAGGTGGTGGTTGTTAATTATTATTATTATTATTCTTTTTTGTACATAAAAGTTTATGGAAAGAGAGACTGTGCCATTTTAAAGGTGTGAGCATGCTAAAAGTAGATCACTTATTAATGATGGACTCCGGTAATATTTAAAACTAAGACTTTTGAAAATAGATAAGTCGATCCTATCAATTAAACCAAATCTTATTAACTTAATTATTTAATTCTATCTGGTAGTTACACTGAATATTAATGAACTTGCATGTATATATATACTAAATTGTCAAAGAGTGGTGTACTTTCATACTAGAGTATATATGTGTAGACATAGGTATGAAAAAGAGTCATAATTCTCTGATTTAATTAGTCTCGTGTTTAAAGGAGACATAATTTTATGAACCATATTGATCTCATGAATCAATACACCTAATTACTCTTCAGCATAACTTTTAATGTTTATAAATAATCTTAATTAGTCTTATTTTACACTTCAATTTATTCTATTCTTGCATCTTCCTTACTCTCGTAGTCTATCTTATGTAGTATTTAATGACAAACATAATATTTTTCGCCTTTATTCAAAAACTTAAACTAACAGGCCACGAGCAATACAAAATGGACACATTATCATTGACACAAACATTTATGCAATTATTTAATATAAAATAATGACACATTAATTAATCTTTTACAGAAATTATTTTTGTATTTTTTTAAATACCAATACTATGATAATAAAATCAAGTGTCATAGCATTACCTGTGTACGGATTAAAAAAATTTAGAAAAAAAAATGGAGGATAAATTTTTTATTTTGATTAAAAAGTATCTTTATTCAAGAATTTTTTAAAATAAAATAATAAAATAAATAATTTTTAAATAATGTTTATATTCTCAATTTTTATTTTTATAAATATTTTATAATTTTTAAATTTAAAAATATAAAATCAACTTTCTTTTTTGTTTCTTTCGTATTCTTTCATTTAAACATATTTTTAATTTATATGTATCTTTTTTTTTTTGGTATAGCTAATACTTTAAATTAATTGTCAATATTTATTAATTATTAATTCTAACAAATTAATTATGACATCGATATTATAAAAGAACAAAATAATTCAGCTATGTCTGGACAAGAATTCAACCAATATCACTGTCATTGATAGTACTTTATGGCTATTCGTATTAAATAAAGTAAACTCACAACGCGTTTACTTTGAGTCGTCTTTTGACTGAGATCACAGCGGGATCTAATCGAGCTAACACGTGACTAAACAAACAAGAAAAAAGGCCAAAAGCACTCACACCCTCACATCCCCTGCGAACTTTCCACTGTTTCTTCCTCTGCATGGCTTTGCATATATTATATTATATATGGCACTGCCTTTCAAATTCTAACAATAACTGAAGGAATAAACATATTTCCTTTAATTAAGCTTAATTTGGATCGATCTCCTAAATGAATTTATAATTTCATCTTATGTAAAGCATCGATAGCCTCTTAAAGTTAGATTATTTTTTTAAAACTAATTTGTTAGAGATTATGCTAAAATATATGTTATCATTGTCGTCTTCTTTAGTTTTATTTCAAGTGTGCAGACTTGTGTTTCTCTCAGTCCAAAGTTAAATACTAGCTGCAAAATATATTTAACATCTCTCACCAATAATTAAGTTTTTTTAACTTAATTATTAAAAAAACAAAGTTTATTTTAATTTAATTTTTAAGATCTTCCACCAATAATTAAGTTAACTAGGTGGGGAATTAACAGACGGTGGAGTAATGTTTATGACAGGAGTTACAAAGGAAGAAGAATCTGTCCAAGAATTTGTTTTATACTAATAATAATAATAATTTCAAGTTCAATACTCTTATGAATGACAATAATCAATAGCATTTTTTTGTGTCGTCGTGGTCAAACAATTTGAAATATGATAATGGTGCTTAGTTGACGGCTATATGCGAAACGTATGTATATTATTCTGTTCATCAAAATTACTAACAGGAATATGATCTACCATGGCTGCAACTTGACCATGTGAGCAGATTCAGAGGTAGTAAGAATAAGTATCCCATTTGCAAGATTTATTCCCACCAAGGCCATAAAGCATTTCATTACTTAATTAGGAAGATCCGCAAGCAGATTTTATATATTAGTATTAATTCAAAAGAACACCAAAAAATTTAAAAGTAAAAACACATAGTATAACCCATGAGGTGTTAGCTATGTTATTAAGTTAAAAAACACATTTCATAAATAGAGACATGTCATTTATTATTTTCGACTCAAAAAATTAATTTTATAAAATAGTTTAAGTAGATCAAATTTTATAAAAATATTTTATCTTTTCAAGAGATAAGATCTCACCTTCCTCGTAGTGGTCATTCTCGTATCTTTTTTGAATTGTAGAGAATATATGTATGATACATTGCCCCTACATTACACGACTACCCTACAATTCCCTGTGCTTTTAATTTTGGGTCTGATTTCATCTCCACTTTTTCTCCCTTTGACCACCGAACCGTTACTTAGAATGTAGAACACTGCAATAAATTTTGATGTCCCATTTAAACTCTATGACCCATGACCAATCGATCAGCAAACTTTCTCTCTCTAAATATGAAAATATATAATAATTAAGCCGCATTCTCTTACCACTCATCAAATTCTCGTCCTCCTTGCCTCCTTCCACACTTTTCCTTCCCAATTCATAGATATAGAACTTACCTTTTTCTGTGAAACTTTTGCAAACTGGCTTGGTTTTAATTTCTTGTTTTTTTTTTTTCATGGATGAAATTGAAGTTCCTCAGTATTTCATCTGCCCAATATCCCTCGAAATCATGAAAGATCCTGTAACTGCTGTAACAGGCATCACATACGACCGAGACAGCATTGAGCAATGGCTATTCTCCAACAAGAACACAACCTGCCCGGTCACCAAACAGCCTCTCCCAAGAGACTCTGACTTAACCCCCAATCACACCCTTCGTCGCCTGATCCAAGCCTGGTGCACCCAGAATGCCTCACTCGGCATTGATCGGATTCCCACCCCTAAGCCACCACTCAACAACTTTCAAGTCCTCAAGCTCCTCAATAACCTCACGGAACCCCAGCTGCAGCTCAAAACGCTCAGGCAATTGGAATTGCTTGCTGCTGAAAACGAGAGGAATAAGAAGTGCTTGCTAGATGCTGGCGTGCCAAAGGCCGTGATCATGTTCATATTGGCTTGTTTTAGAAAAGGCCAAATCGATGAAGGTCTTGAAGAGGCTCTAAGTTTACTGCAGTTTGTTAAGGTTCCTGCAGAGGGACTAAAGCTGCTTCTGGAGGAAAATGATCAGATATTGGATTCTTTAACGTGGGTTTTGGGCTGTGAAGTGGAGAATTCTATTGCTGTGAAATCCCATGCAGTTTTTGTGCTCAAAACAATAATCCAGAAGGGTGGCTTCAGCGTTCTGGAGAGACTGAAACCCGAGTTCTTCGAAAGGATTGTGAAGATTTTACGACACGGGATCACCCAACAAGGGATGAACGCTGCTCTGCACATCTTGTTAGGCGCTTGTCCTCTGGGACGAAACCGGATCATGATGGTGGAGGCTGGTGCCGTTTTCGAACTCGTTGAGATTGAAATGGGGACGCCCGAGAAGAGAACCACGGAGCTGACGCTGGCGATACTGTTTCATCTGTGTTCTTGTGCTGATGGCAGGTCTCAGTTTCTGAGTCACGAGGGCGCCATTGCCGTGTTGACGGAGCGAATCTTGAAGTATTCGCCGGCGGTGGATGACAGGGCCATATTTGTTCTCTCGTTGATATCCAAGTTCTCTGGCACGCAGATGGTGCTTCAGGAGATGTTGAAGGTTGGAACTGTGTCGAAGCTTTGCATGCTGCTTCAAGGTGATCATCCCCCGTATCTGAAAGACAAAGCATCGGAAATTCTGAAGTCTCACTCTGAGCTTTGGAAGAATCCTCCTTGCATTCCTGATCGGTCTTTCTATGCAGGCTTGCATCGGTGAAATTCAATGTCGTCTTCTTCTTCATAACTTCGCTCTTTCCAGCCCCATATTTTAATCAAAAATGCTATTTTAATTGTCAATATCTTCAAGAAGCAATTGAAAATAGTTTTCCTTTTTCTCTTGTATTTTGGTAGATATTACTCAAATATTATACAATTTAGCTCAATTATATATTTATATACATTTTTTTAATTCCACTTTTCCTGCATAGAGATTGAACCAAATCTCTCAGCATGAATTGTACGTATTGGTTTGTGCCAAAAAAAGGTGTGCAACTATCATTTACCTAAAGTTATCTCCTTTTTGGAAAAGTAATTTATATTTCTTATTGAGTTGGGTAGTGCTCTGGACTCTTAACCGTTCAGGGATTATGTCCAAAAGCAACTAAATTCCATAAATTGAAGTGAGATTTAAGAATAGAACCAGTCAACCAGGTGTTTATAATCTGATTGGGTACAAAAACCACCTTGAATGGAGGACTAAGACCCTCCCAACTACAAAAGCATACGGTAGCACAGAAATGAGACTGAAAAATAGAGGAACAACAGAGAAAAAAAGAAATCTCACAATTCACAGAATGACCGGAGATAAAGCTGAAGGCTTGAAGCTGAAATACAGGAGCCGGCACCGCCGTGAACAGCGGGGTGAGCTGACACCACTTGACTGGCTGATTTTCATTATTCAAGTTTGAACGGTTATAGTTACTTACAAGCACTATCAATATCATTTCGTTCTTCTTTAATTAATTATAAACTTTGCAAATTACGTTCAAGTTCAACTATATACAAATGATCGTGTCTGTGTTTAATACGAAAAGGATTAAGTAAGAACACAAAAATTGAGATAGAGCCACCGACAAAGCAAACTGAATTTTCAATAAAATGAGTTTTATCTATAATATCATGGGTTCAAAATTTATTAGAAAGGAAAAAAATATTAAAATTCTCTAAATTTTGTATCATTTGTAAATTATTACTACAAAGTTTAAAATGGTTTTAATTAATACTCAAACTATCATGTGATTGTTACATGTAATTTTTAATGACATGGCATTATAATCTCAGTTACATTTGAATAAATCTAAAATTTTTATTTCAAATAAATATGCAGTTACGAGATTATTTCACTATAATTTGTAAAATGAAAGGTTTAGATCTGATAAATATTATAATGTTATGTCATTAAAAATTATATATGTCAGTCACATAATCATATTTTTAACTAAACAAATAGTAAATAAAATAATCAATTTAGATAATTTTTATAATTTAAGTATTAATTAGGATGATTTTAAAATTTATGCTAATAATTTATAAATAACTCAAAGTTTAGAGAATGTTGCTAGTCTTTTCCCTATTAAAAAAACACTTTTAAGACAGTTTCAATACCGTGAGCGAGTATTGGTCTCACACCCCTCTTGCAAAAAAAATTGAGATAAAGCCACCTATAGAATTGCTTAAGTTTTCTAGAAGGTCGATTCTTTGTGAGTTAGTCCTGACATAATCATTTTTCTCTCTTTCAGGTTTCATTCTTTGAGAAATACTACATGCCACAAAGCAGAATAACTTTGAAATATGTGGTTGTCAAATTTTGAACTCAATTAGTCTCTGATGACAGATAACCAACTTGCTTAAAATCCTTGGTCCCCCAACATAATCATCTTACTTTATATAAAAAAAAATTAGAAAAATAGACATTATCATTTCTCTATTCTATTAAAGTTTTAACTTGTTCAAGATATGACATTCAATACTTCTGTTAACTTTCAACAACGTATATGTCCTATCATCTTTTATGTTGACTAGTTTCATTCATAATAGTATAATATATGTTTTGAAGATTAGACCAGTTATTAAATTAGAAAATAAAGTAATTGACGGTTTAATATATTTTTTAAAGGACGAGAGGCTATTATAATCTAAAGTTAGGCATGCCACAAATTTCAAACAATAATTGAACTCTAGACTTTTATGAATATACAATTTGATTCTATCAATTGTGTTAAATCTCACTGTAATATTTTTCATTGATTTAAAGCATAAAAACTTACCACGTTGACTATGATATATTGATTTTTTGTTTTAGTTACTATGATATATTGATTATTGATAAGTTGAAAACTTTAAACGTCTAATTAAGTGCAAATATTTGGGAATCAGAAAAAAAAAGCTTAGAATTATTTAAACTAAAACATTGGTTAGTATTTTTTATTATTATTCTGAAGGATGTTTAACTGATGTGCGGAGGGAATGGGTGAACTAAAGTTTAAGCAACTTGAGTTACAACTCTTGAATATTTTTTGGTAATTTTTGTTTTTAGAAGTAAATATTATTTGAAATTAATTCATATAATTAAAACTAAATGTTATTTGCATATGAGAAAACAAATTTGTCATATTTTGTAATTTTATTTTTGATCTACGAAATTTCTACACGAATCGAATAGCATGAAGAATGAGTCAGCCATTTGAAGTCCATGGGCCCTGTTCTATCTTGGGTCATCGTGGTCCAGTTCAAATGAGTAAACCCATTTTCTGTAATAATATATTGCCACCATAGTTATACTGGAGTCTTCAATTAATGGACCAAGATAAGACCAAAAGAAAAAAATTAATGGACCAAGACAGGAATAGTATTGAATAATATGCGGACTTTCGTTGATAAATATAAGGTAATTAAAAAAAAAACTTCAATTCATGACCAAAAAAAAACTTCAATTTTACTCTACTTGTAATTTATTCTCAAATATTAATTAATGTAATTCATCATGTAAAATTTTGATTGGTGCAATTTATCCCCTAAACTCTTGATAGGTAGTAAAAATGTTATAATTTACCCTTCAATTATCGAAATTATCACTGAGTAAATTGCACATTTAAATGTCAATAAGAATAGACTCAATTAAAATAATCAAGCAGCAGCGCGAGTGCAAAATGTTTTGGTTTGATTATTAAAAAAATAAACCTGAAGTTCAATTGACACCATTAGAGACTGGTGTGTGATGATGATGTGAGATTCAATTTCTCGCATGTCTCCTATCCCCCTCCCCTATATATATCTAGTTGCTTGCACCAAGAAAAAAAATTATCAAAGTTTTAAACAAAGGGCGTTGGACACATTATTTAATTTCTAACCTAAGTTAGTTCTATTTTCATATTTTTTGTTTTTGCTAATGGTACGTAATGACTTCAATATTAAATTTAAGTTTAGCATATGTGTATGCACTAGCTTGGAAACGAAACAACATTTGATTTGTCATCATTCTCATACATTTAAAATTTGAATATTTTTGTTTGGTACAACAAATAAAATAAATTCGTAATACTTGTATGGTATTTAAAAATTTGGATATTTTCAAGCATACTATATTTCCGTGACATTAATACTAGCATTCTAAACATATATACATATACATATATATATATACATATATATATATATATATATATATATATATATTTATTTATTCATTTATTTATAACACAAAATTCAAAATATTGTAGAACACCTTGAAAATACTGATTTACACCACAGTACAATGCTAGAGGCGAGCTTGTAATTAAGATGGTTTTTTTTTTCCCAAAACAAAACTAATATGGTGTTAAGTACATGGTTAAAAAGTAGTCTTTCACTGTACTTTATATTGGTCAAATTCTTTGGATGAATTCCTCCTCTAATTGTGAAAAACTTGTCTATTTTGTTTTTCAAAAAAAAAAAAAGTTGAACAGTTGAAGATGACCGTTGTTTTTCAAAAGGCACGCAACTTTTGACCACTTAGGAGACCATTGGCTTCAAACAGCTTCAGTTCAATTGGTTAATATGGTTCTTCCTCATCCCTAGCTACTAGAATGCTTTTGAATTGCTCTAAACTTCGCTCCTACAAAATCACAGGTATTATAATCTATTTAATTTGGAAAGTTCTAAAAACTGTTCCTGACTTAAATTGAAGGCCCCCAATTTTTGACATGGTAAGAGTACTTCATTTGTTAAGAAAATTGTTTGAATATATTCGGTGAAATATAATTCTCTTACAATGTACCCTTGTGGATTTGCCAAGTCAGTTATTTTTATGCTAATTACTATTTGTGTATAGATAGTAATCCAAAATGATAGCTCACAAAGTTAACGTAATACATACTTAATGATATAACGTAATACACACTATTTTTATTGTTAGGTTTTTTGAAGTCAATTTTTGTGTTAAAGGAATAACAATTGTAACTAATAATGAAAACAAACAATTTGATAATGGAAAATGAGATAAATTATATATTCATATTGTTTGTAAAGAAAAATAACTTTTTTTTTTGGTTAGATTTATGCTATGCTATTAGATAGTGATGAAACGAATTGATATGTTCTCTTTACAATAAGAGTATTATTTGATCGGCTTTTCTATTAATCAATACCTCAACGAATGATCTTAAAAAACACACCTCCCACTTTGATAAGAGTTTTACTCTATCTTTCTAAAACTTCTTTTTAATAATCTTCTTAATATTTAATAAAGTAAAAATTAAATAAAAAAATAAAATATTTAATACTTTAAAAATATAAAAAATATTCAAAACTTATTTCATTTAATAAGTAATAAGATGAGTTAAGAGGATATAAAATTATTCTTAATGAAAGTAGATAATACACCTCCTTAATTATTACTACCCTACTTGCATTAACCTTTTCTTTTTAATATGCGTTTCATATTTCTTTTGAAGTAGTGTTCTTTATTCGTTCTAATCACATAGCTCATCCAAGTTGCTTCGGCCACATTTAATTTGGCACGTGGATTAAATGTTTAAGTTTGGAAGACGATTGACCTGGTAATGCCACTAGTAAGCGTGATGACTAGGTATACAATAATGTGTATTAGCAAAAAGCTTATAATAATATTTTTTGGGTATATGAAGCCATGAATTGTAACAACATATTCATATTTCTATAAGATATAAATGTTACCTGCACAACTGCGTTTATGGTTGTATCTAAATTCAAGTGACTTGACTTAAATTTTTACCCATTAAACTCATATGTGTTATAGATAGTAATAGTGACTTAATTGTAACTCAAAAAAAGACCTATTCCTGGTAATACATAGTATAAAATTTAATAATATAAATTTATATTATATGACTCATATTTATCATATGTTTTGTGTGACATATAATAAAATAATAAAATTATGCAATTCACTAATTTTTCAAAATGCATAAAGTCAATATAGTCCTTAAGATCATGTGAGTAGAAATTTAATTTTGATTGACGTAAAAATTAGTTTGAAAAAAACCTACTATATAATATAACAAAAAAAAAAACCCTGTTACACACGCAAGATTGATCAGAAGTAATTGTTGTTCTAAAATTTGCAAAAATAAGTAAAAGAATAAATAAAGAAATGATAACGTGTTGCCCCATGATTCAATAGTTCAGCTAGCCTTAAAATTTTCAGCTGTTATTCTACATCGACTTTCCAACACATACGAGCACACAATATTTAAGTCATGTATTTTATTTAGGAGTTACTACAGTATTCTGGTTTTCTTTTAGAATATTACTATTTTTAATGAGTTTTTAAATAATTATTATTGTTATTTTTTAAAATAAATATTTTAAATTTATAAAATATAAAAAACGATAAATAAATATTTCATATCTAATCAGATTATCTATACCAAACAAAAAACCACAGTACTGATATAATTCCCATTTTATTCTTGTAAAATAATGGCTTATATACTTTTTATTGTGTGTTAATACAATCAATGCGAGGTTTAGTAACTCCCACTAATTGTTTGTAACTCTTAATTAGTAGCTTTCGAACAGAAGTGTTGATATATTAAAATATCTAACAGTAATGAAGGAGTTTTATGGATTTAATTCGCTAAATTTTTTGACAAGTATCAATAACAATAAACAACATTGTGTGGGCTGGTTAGAATTCGTTTAACTTAGGGAAGAAACAATGTCGTTTTTGGCATTTGAATATGAAATTATGTTGACACACATCAGCCAAAACCGTTGTAGGTTAGCCATTTCTTTCAATGGTATTAGATGAAATAGTTGCAGAGATAAGATTATAATAGATTTGGAATTTAAAAGATTAAATTGATATAATTAATTTGTAAGAGACAAAATAAAGAATGTATCTATGGAGGATGGAGTTTTTTTTTACTTTTTACATTTTTAATGTTATATATTCCTAATAACTAATTAGAAAGAAATAAAATTAAATAAAAATTCATTAGACCACATATAGATATTCATTTTTTTAGAGATTGTCAATCTTAATAGTTAAAAACTTAGACTTAATTTTGATTTATTGTCAATTTAAATTTTTTTTATATTATCATTTAATTGCTTCTTATCTAATGTTTAACTTTTTAAGTGATTATTATTTTAATTAAATTTTTTTAATAATTTAACAATTTATGAATAGATAATAATATAAAACTTTGTACATTATCAATAAATCAAAATTAAACTTTATAAACTTTCTAATTCTACTCTAACCTCTCTTACAATTCAAACTTGTATATGGGAAATACATTATAAATAGAGAGATTTAAATTTTGAAATAGAGGATACTTGATATATAGGTAATTAAGTTTTTACTAAATTTACTTAATATATAAGAGTAATGTGTCTGCTAATGCCAGTGGATATAAAATAGGACCGCTAAAAAAAAAAAAGAATAGGACCACTTTCTTTCCCTAGAAATTTTCTATATAAAAATCAATACCATGCTTTGACTGAGTCAATGCCCTTATTTATCTTTATTATGCTTGCATTTAAGTGGATTATTATACAATATTAGTGTGAAAGCAAAATTATGCACATGGAATGTGTTTATTATGCCCTGAGTAAGTGATTTCGTCTTATTTAAACAAATGCATATTTTAATATTTATTTAACTACCATGAATAATGAAAATAAAGACTTTAAAATGATCGTGGCACGATGTAGGGAAGAAAAGAAAAGATCATGGCACGTTTTCTGAAAAGAAAGCGTTAAATGACCCGAGCGACGATGATTGCATCTCTTGCGCCCCCGAAAAAGATTTAAAAAAAAAAAAGCTAAATAGATCCATGTGCATCAGGAAGGCTGCAATTTTTTTTTAATTTTATCCTTTTAATAAAATATTATTAATTAATTAAAAAATAATAAATTAAGAATTATTACTGCTAAATAAGATAGATACATATTTTGCTTAATTATTAGTATTTTATAAAAACGACAGAATTAAGAAAAAAAAATGAAGAAGATTTGAATGAGCGTACATGGCATGGCATTTGAGTTTGGTTGGATTTCGGTGGCGGCTTTGACATTTCGTATAGCTTATACCATAACATTATATATATATATATATATATATATATATATATATATATATATATATAAAAGGAATGTTACTTAAAGGTTAGCAACCTTTACTCTTTCTTTTTTTTAATAAAAATATCTTATTATTTAGTTTTTAAAAATAAAAAATAAAAAATATTTAAGATATTTGACGTCTCTTTTTTTATTTTTTTCACTTAATTAATTATTTTTTTCTTTTTTTCTCATTATTATCCTCTTCTTTCTTATTTTTTTCTATTTATTAATTTTTTTTTATGCAAATCATTAGTGAATGATGCTTTATGTATGGATAGATTAGGATTCACTTGTTTCAAAAGTAAATCTTTAAAGATATACATTAGTAAATATTTTGACGAAATATATATATATATATATATAATATATATATATAACTAAAATAAATGATTTAAGCTGTGCTAGTGCTGTCATATTCATTACGCATTGACTCAAACTGGGTCAACACGTGACACATTTCATGGCCGACAACTACCCGTTACATAATCACCACCATCATTAAAATCTTATTTAATTTTGTTTTTCTACTTACTTTTATGGGCTTTTGCTTTCTATTACCTTTTGATAACTTTTTTGTCTTGCACTCGTTTTGTTCATGTTAATTCCTTAACCTTTCTCTAATTGATCCAGCAATTAGAACGTAATATGAAAGCTATTGAAGTTCACAATTTAACCCTAGGAGTATAAATAGAAAAGGTTGTGGTTGAAAATACTCTAGGTGAGATAAAACGAAACAATTTGATTAACTGCTGGACCAAACTATAGCAATATATATAATTATATATTATATGATACTAAACACAGCGATATTTGGATGAGTTACAAGCCCCCAAAGCAAGCGATAAGATGTGCATTAATAGAAACCTATGAATAAAAGTTCACCGTCTTTGTTCTATTGGGCAATCCTAGCTAGTCTCGTTGGAGAAGATTATCAATTACAGTGAAAACTAGTTGTAAAAAATTTGGACATGCATTAGTTATATGCACTTGTAAATTTATCTATGACCAAGAATTTTTTGGTACGTACTCTGAGCAGACCAGGAGATTGCTTTTGTGACATTTTTTGCATTAATTTTGAACGCCGCCACCCATGTATGGCTTGTAGCGATTAACATTCAAAAGTATAACAATGAGGTGTCCAACAACCAAAATTATGTCTAATTTTGCGTGTCAGATTCCAGCTGTGTAAGTGCTGCTTGTTATCATATTTTTTATAATGCAGTATTTTTAAAGAAATGCAACATAATCATTTAGTCATATTAATATGAAGTAAAACGATATGAATATCGAAAGCATTTGCTTGAATATGTTTAAGAATAGTCCTCTCCAATCATTTTCAATCTGAAATAATTATTCTAACTGAAAAGTTTAATTTCATCCAACTGATTGTATAAGGTCACCTATAAATGTTCAATAAAAAAAGTCACTTATAAATGTAAAATAAATTATATATAAGGTTAATGTAATTAGTATTAATTCAATTAATTTACAATCAACAATAATAATAATTGATTCTGCTATGTGTGTGTATATGTGTGTGTGGGTGTGTGTGTGTGTGTGTGTATGTGTGGATCCACTTACACCGCTTAATAACTTTTTATAAAATGCGAATTAAATTAATCCAACCGTTGAATCATGTGATATTATCATGATGATTACGCATGCCAAACTTGAGATAAATTAGACATTCATAGGTACGTAATATAATAGTTAATATTTACTTATATTTTAAAAAATACATTATACGTTAAAATATAGTGATGTGATGAAATATCATCTAATTTTTAAATTATATAAAATTTTACAAACTTGATTTACTTTATATGAACTTTTAATCAAACAGTTAGATTGATGAAATGCAACGTTTATAAAATGTTATTAAGTGGTGTTAGTATAGCAAAACTTATATATGGTGTAGGTGGATCCTCTCTCTCTCTGTCTCTCTCTCTCTCTCTCACACACACACACATATAGATGAGATGTTTAAATCATCACAGTCAGATGTTATTTGAGTAATCAAGATGAAAACATCAAATTAATAACATACTTGACATAGCAACATAAATCTAAATACTATCAACTAAAATAAAGTATGTAAGATCTTTTTTTGTTTAAAATACTTGATAATCCAATCAGTTGTCGTAATAAAAACTTATTCGAAGTCAAATCAAAATTAAATTATCAAAACTTCATATAAAAAAATAAATATGCTGATAAATTTTCATTTATTATATGTGTACGCGCATCCGAATTTTCAAAATATAATAGTTTAAATTTTTGTGTTTTTAATAAATATAAATAATTATACATAGAAAAAATTACAGGAAGTGGACGTTTGGTTTGGTCAAGGAATGGTGACAACTGGGATGCAAGAGGCTGGAGCGAGTGAAGTTGAGGGAGCTTAGCTAGCATTAAGCCATTAGCATATCTCTCAAATTCTCAATTCTCAACAATTTTTTTGAAGTATTCAAATTCTCAATTCTTAACTAAACATACACAACGTGGAACAGGACGGCAGCGGTGTCTTAAATGAATCTCAACCTCAAAACACAAGATTGAAGATTCCACTTTTGCTTCTTTCCTTTGCATTGTACATGGACATTTTTATTGTTTTTAAATGTCGGCCTCGGCCAGCGGTCAAACCCCAACGTTTAAGTTTATGCAAGCAAGAGAGAGAAACTAACCAACACATTCTAGAGAGAGAAAGTCAAAAGGGGGAAAATAATAGTTGTGGTGTGGCCAATCAACACATTCTAAGAGAGAAGGTCAAAAAGGGGTAAATAGTAGCATGCAAGTAGCAACACCCACCATACATAGTAATGATCTCCAAGCTAACAATTAATCCCCATGTGCAATTAATTTCTTTCAAACCCCACCCCTCCTTTTCCTACTTTTTGTTTGGATTTAAATTTGATTTATTTATGTATAAAGTTTTTACATCGAATCATGTGGTGATACCTATTTAAAAAAAACTAATTTTAATTTATAATACAAATTTATATTATTAATTATATATTACCACTTCATTAAAAATAGTTTGATTACAAAAATAATTAAAAAAATTAAACTCTTTTATTAATGTAATAACTGAAAAATAATATAATTATCAAACTTAAATTCATTTAAAAGATAGTAAAAACCATATATTAGAAATGAAAATTCTTATTTACTATTCTGATATAAACACCTTATTTACTACTTACTACCTTTCACGAATGAAAGTTAAACTCTGATTTGTTTTCTCGTTTCTGTTCCTATCTAGGTAAAGTTGGTCATTCTTGAGCCCTTCCATCCCTTGGAAATTGGAAAAGTCATTACTCTCCCTCTCTCTCTCTCTCTCTATCTCTATCTCTCTCTTAAATGCAGGCTCTAACTTTTTCCGTGTTTGACTTTCCCACAATTGGAACACGGATATGCGTATAAATAAAGACCCCGCTCCATCTCTCTCTCAAATCTCAACCGCCAAAGTATTCGAAGTCCAAAGTTTCTGCTACATTGTCCTTCAGGTTCAGGTTCAGGCTCAGGCTCTTGATCAGACATGGATGAGTTTGATGTTCCTCCATTCTTTCTCTGCCCCATTTCGTTAGAAATCATGAAGGATCCAGTGACTGTCTCCACCGGCATCACCTACGATCGTGAGAGCATCGAGAAATGGCTCTTCTCTGGGAAAAAAAAGACCTGCCCAGTGACCAAACAACCTCTCCCAGACTTCACCGATCTCACCCCCAACCACACCCTCCGGCGACTGATCCAGGCATGGTGCACCGTGAACGCTTCTCACGGCATCGAAAGGATCCCAACTCCTAAGCCTCCAGTCAACAAATCCCAGATAGCCAAGCTCCTCAAAGATGCCTCTCATTCGCCTCAGTTGCAGATTCAATGCCTCCAAAGCCTCAAATCCATCGCTTCTGAGAGCGAGACAAACAGACGCTGCATGGAAGCCGCGGGTGCCGTTGAGTTCTTAGCATCAGTTGTACTGAGCAACATCAGTTCTGCAGCTTTGCCCGAATTATTAGAGGCCAACCCGGATTATGGGTTTGACTTGAAAACCGGTGCAGGCGATGAAGCCTTAAGCATCCTCCATAATCTCCATTTATCTGAAGCTGGTTTGAAGACTCTCTTGGGCTTCAAGAGTGGAGAGTTTATCGACTCCTTAACAAGGGTCTTGCAGAGGGGAATCTATGAGTCACGAGCTTATGCAGTTTTGATGTTGAAATCTTTGTCTGAAGTGGCCAGTCCTGCGCAGCTATTCAATCTAAGAAATGAATTGTTCGTCGAATTAGTGCAACTCCTTAAAGACCAGATTTCCCGGCAGGCCTCAAAAGCGACACTGCAGACACTGATCCAACTCAGTCCTTGGGGCAGAAACAGGATCAAAGCAGTGGAAGCAGGGGCTATTCCTGTTTTGATAGAACTTCTTCTTGATTGTAAGGACAGAAAGCCTTGCGAAATGATGCTAGTTGTTTTGGAGACGTTGTGCCAGTGTGCTGACGGACGGGCAGAGCTGCTGAGTCATGGAGCAGGGCTAGCCATCGTGTCAAAGAAGATTCTGAGGGTTTCGACGATGGCAAACGATAGGGCTGCAAGGATTCTGCTGTCAATTTGCAGGTTCTCTGCAACCCCAGGTGTTGTTCAAGAAATGCTGCAACTGGGTGTGGTGACAAAACTCTGTTTGGTGCTTCAAGTGGATAGTGGAAACAAGGCCAAGGAGAAAGCAAGAGAGATACTCAAACTGCATGCTCGGGCATGGAGGAATTCTCCATGCATACCGAGCAATTTGCTTTCTTCATACCCAACTTGTGTGTGAATATGAGAGTTTTGACCTTTCTCTTTTAAATCATTTTTTGTTTCCTCTTTCTGCTTTTTTCGTTTGAAGAGGAGAAGTGGGAATACCGAGCAATTTGCTTTTTTCGTTTGTTTCCATTATCTTTTTCGGTCTTTACTTTCAGTTGCTTCAAATGGTGAAAAATGAATTTGGAGTGAACAAATACTGTGTAAGCATGCGTGTCTTAATGACAAACATAATAATTCTATGGCGAAATCAAATCTTGATTTGATAAGTACATTCGGTAATTAGTTTAGTGAGAATTTCAATCTAAGATCAAGTCCTGGTGAAAAAATTTTCAATTAAAAACAAACCTAAAAACGGGATTTTTATGGTTAATGTAGTTACTTTTTAGTTAACCATGAATTATTATTTGAACATGGAAAAATCATATTCCTGATTTTTATTTTTTAAATTGAAAATATGCATATGAGATTTCTTAAATCACAATTTTCTCATTAATTTAAATTATTAAAACTCAGAAAAAAGAGTAAGCTCAACAATTACAAGCAATTGAAATTTTATTTCCAGGACAACATAGGAGACTTCTTTATGATACATATTATAGCATTTTCAGGTTTTTGAAGGGAGAAAGGTTGTAAGTTGAGAACATAAACATGTAAGAGTTATTATTTATTGCTAATAAGGATTGGCTCCATTGGTAGAATCAAACTATGTCAACACAAAGGGTATATTTGGAACCAAAAATTTTAAAAATTGATTTAATTTATAAATGAAATATTTTGTTTGGAAGATTATATAATAGAAATTGATTTAATTTTATAATGATTATCAAGTATAAAATGATTTTTAAATTAAATTAAATCACTTAAACTTAAATCAAATAAAATCAATTCTATTTTTTATTGATTCCAAACATAGGGAAAGATCTTTGGCTTCGGTTCGATTCCTGCATTTGTTGTGAAGCAAAGTATTCACCTCTTAAAATTTTCTTTTTAACCAAAATGAAAGATTTACTGCCTATCTGGCCTGCGAGGAGCTTAATCTTTGTTATTTCCCCCCCTTTTATTGGACAAGCCATAGAGATAGATTTTGATAAAGTCTGGTATCTAGCTCCTCCTATGTCATTAACAGCGAATTGGCAACCAAGAGCTAGGTAGAACATGACCAAATCTTTGAGGATAAAATACAGCTGAACATGGCCAATTCTGGATAGATGGAATATTCTTTACTACTAGTTTAATTGCCACCATTGGAGGACAGGTCCAACTTTCTAGCTCAACCAGGATAAGGAAAACGGAAGTATAGGATCCTTGAACAACCTTTATCATTGTTTTAATTGCGAGATTTCTTTCTATCACTTCTTTTAAACTTGAGGAATTAGTCATTCTGTTCTAGCTCGAGTCACAAGGCACCTAAGCACCATTCAAGTATTTTATCAACCGTTTTGGACAAAGTAACTGGTTCTACTGCAAGAGTTTATATACTATTATTGTATCGTTGTAATTGCTCTTATCTCTAACTTTCTGCAATTATATGATTGTTATTTAAAGAAATGTTTCATACAAGTCACACCTTTCACACACAGTAGTAGATTTTGATTTGCGTACGAATTTGTCCTCACAAACACACACATAAGCACACAAGTGTAACAATGATGTGTGTGCAAGTTGGGTCTAAATAGACTACTTATTTATGTTCTCAAATATGATTTTCTCCGTTTAGAATTAATTGATTAACCTCACAAGTAATTATGGAGCCGCTTTTGTTTATTTTTTTTTTTTTTTAATGTGAAAGAGTCATTTTTAGGACTTAGGAAAGATTAAGTTGTGATGTGCACTTCAGACCAGTTCAGCAAGAAAGATTGCAAAAATTTATTCTATTTGACGCTTTCATGAAGAGTTTGCAAGCGTCGTTGGGCTTTCTTGAATGAATGAAGTTTTCATTTTCCTAAAGAAATTGTCATATGCACTTGTAGAAAATGAGCTCCATAGCAGCACAACTATGGTATGTGCAAACTCAGACCAAGCTACCAATGCCCCGTCCAAAAAAATGGCATGGAAAAAGAACAGCCTGATGAATCAGGAACCCGTGCGGGTCCTGTATTAATGACAAAAATTCCTTCAAACCAGTAATCCATCACGAATCTGTCAAATAGATTATAGTACTACAATATATATATATATATATATATATATATATATATATATATATATTGCTTATATATGGAAAGAAACAGCTTGCACATGGTAATGCCACCCCTTGACCCCGCTAAGTTTCGCCGTCCACGACAATTTTACGGCACGAACAGCGTCCGAGAAGAGCACTCTGATAAGATATATGGTGAATGGCGGTCTAAGACTACGATAATAGAGATCAGTTATATAAATAATATTTTCTCTGGTCCATCAAAGATGGGATTTTTATCAATCTTGTTTATTAATTATACGTTTTTGTCGACTCGAAGTCGATCGTGGGGGTCAGTTTCTTGGATCATGGGCTGTTTCTGGGATCATGTGTTGCACACAGTTTTACGTCTGTGGTTGCTCTTTTTTCAAGTCTCTAGTTCTAGTTTGTCTAAACTCTCAAACTTTGAATATTTCTCCCCCTCTTGCCCCCTCCACTCCCCAAAAAAAAAAAAAAGGAAAAAGAAAAAAAACTTTGGTGACCAAGTCGCTGCAAATTGTGTGGTTCATGAATGTCGATACGATGTCACCACCAATTGGCAATTACTGTTCATTTAACCTACGTGTAAGGTCAATATATACATGAACATGAAAGAACATGTTTGAATATGATTTTCTGACCGAATTAAGGAGAAAGAGAGACCATGGGCTTGCGTTGGCTAGTGATCAGTGACCAGCTGCAACTTGGGTTATGTCCATTGTTCAAGCAGTTATTGGTTACATGCAGTTGATTTGGAATTCAGAGGGTTATTGATCATAGCCACCGAATAATTGTAAACAGCATTAGATAGTACCCTATTGCTGACCCTTATACTTGTCAAAGCTTCAGTTTCAAAAATTATTTAATCCAATATTCTTCAATTGAACCTACCTTCGTGGTAGTGAGTCCATGATACTCCAAAAGTAACTAAATATTGTTTTTAAGGTCCAGTAGAGAGGGCATAATTTGGAGGACACTTCTAGCTAATTCAACTCATTCGATCAATAAAACAAAATTGGGATGTAGTCTAAAGGGAAGATTCCTTAAACAAGAATAGGAATCGGAATGACTGATTAGAAGGAATCAACTTGAGATGTGGCTGCTATGAGTATGTTAAATGCCCTAAAGATTTTATTATAAAGCATTCATCTCAAATATGATGTGGCAGTCATTGCTGTGCCATTCAACGAATTAGCAAATCACACCTTATATATAAGACTAAGAAAGCAAAGAAAGTTTCTGCTAAATGAATTATCTTTAATGAATATAGATAAATAAGTTTCTTTCATTTTGATGTTATAATAGTAATTTTTGTAATTTGAATGATGATATGGAAAATTGCCACCTCATCCAGGATCAGAGTTGGCGAAACACTTGAGACTTCTAGCTAGCATTGATCGAAGTATTTCCCTAGAACTATATATCATGAAACGAAATGAAATGCTGCAGGCTCTTATGATTTTGATTATGATTAACAAATGCCAAAAAACCTTGTTGTTGTAGGGTCACTCCTGCAACGCAAGTTATTGAAAGGAGCTACAACTGTTAGAAGCCAAAGAATTGGTTTTTGTAAACTGACGAGTAATGCCTACAAAAACAATTACATATTTCTGAATATCTTTGTTTCTCAACGTACATGCTCAAGATCGCCTTATAACAAAAATGAATGTTTGTAGAAACCAAATTCCATATCTGAAAACCAGGAAAGTGTAAAACTAGACTGGCGTATATATCAAAAGTGTTCAAGAGGAAATGTTGTTTATCAGTACAGTGGTACTATAGCCCCAAACACTGTATTTGTTTGCATCTTCGAATTATTTAGTAGCAATGCTTCATTCTATACATAGTTAACTGTATATAAGGCAACAGGGAAGAGAATCAAAGTTTATCAAGGCCTAGAAAAAGAAGCATCCCTCGGCAAATCGAAGGGGCTCCAATTACCGATTAACAAGTCGGCATCATGAGCTTCAGGTCCAAAAATTGGCGGTTGGGTGGCTTGAAAGGCATGGTGTACCATCATCTCAGAATTGGACCACATTATATCATGCGAGGCTTCCTCTTCCCCTGGCAACGGTGGCAACTCAAAATTGGTAGTTTCATGACTACTACTACATTGGCCAATTCTATCTTTCTGATGCTTCTGCATAAAGTTGAACCCACAAAAATACATGTGGTTATTCCCCTCACTGAAATGGGATCCCGTGGAATGCTGAGGAAAATTCAAACACCCAGTAAGACCAAGTTCTTCTGGCAAAGTACTTGGGCCAACTTCTGTGTTCGATAGGCTTGAATCTTCTAGAGAAGGATCAAAAACTGTCTGCATTTGATCTGTATTCTCAAGCCCTGCTCTTGATGAATCTGGCTTTTGATTGAGGAAATTTGCATAAACTAGTGCAAGATCAATATTTGGTCCATCATTCACCACTGAGGAGGTAGAAGATGAAGGCCTTCTCGGATCATAAGAATGCCCAAGTGGGTTATTTGTGGCATCACCATAAGGTGAATTTTTGGAAGTGAGACAATCAATGGATTGTCTTAAGGTCTTATTGCCCCGTCTGTTTTTGCGGCAGCCACCACCAACAGGCACGTTGCGGAGGGATCCTCCTTTGGTCCAGTACCTTCTGCAGCTCTTGCAAAAGTACCGTGGCTGAGTTAAGCTGTAGTTATTGTAGTAGCAGAACTTGGTATTGGAAGAACCACACCTGGGACAGTTTGGTGATATCTCAACATTAGGCTTCCACCCACTCTCCATCACCCACTAGCCTCTTCCTGCATCTGGGTCACCAAAAATGTGTCTCCTCTCTCTGTGTTTGCTTGTGGGCGAGAGAGAGAGAGAGAGAGAGAGAGAGAGAGAGGGAAATTTTAAGAGAAGGTGAAGTGCTAAAGACTAGCAGAGTTATACGTGGGTGGTATGGGTGAAGCTTAAGCTCCCAAAAGCACATTGAGTACACATGTTGTGGTTAAGTTTGTTTCTGCAATTGCACGAGATGGATATGATCTTGGAAATGTGTATGCACCAATACACGCACATGAGCATGCATGTCGATCACTGCCCCATAGGCTAATACTGGGTGTCGGTGTTTACCATACGTGGCATGATGATATTGGCAGAGATGAGGGTGATTGGGGAAGCAAAGCCCTCGGTAGCATCATTTCAGGTTTCTTTCAGTAGCAGACAACCTAGATATATATGAGAAAGCACATCCCCACAAAAGGGCACCATCTCAATTCTCTCCCTCAGTAACAAATTCTGAGGTATTCTCATGTCATTAGATTAACTGGTGCAGATATTATTTAAAATTTTATTATGTAATATTATAAATTTAATCTGATGATATACGTATTCATATCTTGTGTCATGTGTTATATTTTTATTAATTAATCGTAGTACTTTGAGAGTACAGAATAATTTCTCCTCTTCTTTCTCCCTCAATACTTGAAAGTAAAAACTCACTGTTACAGCAGCCATTCCGTTTTCGTATGCAAAGAAAACTTTAATGTATACATATGTAGGGTAGTCACAAACATTTTCCTGATCTGACTTTTCCCTTGCTATCCAAGAAAATAGAAATCATGACTCGTTACTGTAAGTTTTTTAATCATCCCTACTACTCATTGTTCAATGCTCCTCATGAATAATCTTTTATTAATTTTCAGGGAGAAGTCCACTCGGCTCTTTCAAATAAAATGTTCTTTCGCTTTAGTTTCTTAAAGTAAGTTGGTTTGTGATTAAACTGATATTCTAGTGATAACGAATTTTAGCAATATTATCATCAGATATAGTCAAATTTAAACCAAAATGATTCGTTAATCTTAAAAGCAACTGAAACAAAGATATTTCCTATTTTCGTTCATCTGAACTAAATTTCATGTTAAGAATAGAACATAAACTTATTTTCACCGTCTATTGGCTGCTAATCTTTTTCTCTCATGACAGGTTTAACTTGTTTTTCTCGCTGACAGAAATGGAACGAGCCCTCATCATGAAATAATGATTGCACTGTCCCTCTAATTTTGACATAATAAGTTTATCTTTAACCAAATTGAAAATGTAGACTGTGATAATATGCGCTTAAATTGATCTGCAAACCACTTGCATAATCATTTAAAAAAAAAAAAAAAACACTAATACTCAGTAACTAGGAGCTTCATTATTGTCAACCCTGAAGCTGAAGTGCTACTTATACTTCAATTCACTAAACATGTACTTCGGTAAGCAAATTACTGGTCTGTATCTTCTACAAGAAAGAGGCACATGGGATTAAGAAAGCATTTTCTGAAGAAAGAATGTCTCTATCAAGACGATAATAAACTTTTCGTTCACTCTTATTTCTTGGATCATGTGCTTCTTGGATCATGTAACTCGCAGATTTTCATGAATATTCCCAAAATACTTACTTCTATCAATGAAATTGCAAATGACAGAAAACGTCACTTATTTTAAATAATGCATGAAATAAAATGACTACTAGAGGTTCTCAAAACGAGCGAGCACTTTCTCTTTTGTATTTCCCACTAATTTAGTCAAACAGGATCAAGCAAAAGCTGCTATTGCAAAAATGCATTATCGGCCTTGCAAAATAAGCATTTGGCACGTAAGAATCCAAAAAATTTCTAAACATATTCGATAATTTAGATATAAGATATCATCGTACGAAATTAAGTATAAAAAAATAAGAACTTATGATCCTATGTTAGAATTGTCATACCAAATGTAATGTTTATTTGAATAATATGTAAAAAATTATTTTTTAAAATTTTTTTAAATGAGTTTTATATTTATATTTTTCATAAAAAAATATTAAATAAAAATATGGTGGTGCAGTTTTTAGTTTTCTACAGCCGTCTTATTTTAATTTGTATATAATTTAATAAATTTTTCGTAGTTAACTTCACCTTCAGATTCTCAATATAGTGTCTCATCATACAATAGTAGACAAGACTTTCTGCATAAAATTTGAGAATCTTTTCATTTTCTCAAAGAATTTGAGAGATCAGCAAGGTAAAAAAGAACAGGAATAATCACAAGGCCTTGTAAGTAGAGGCTTAGTACTAGGTAACAATTATATGTCACACCCTGAAGCATATTAGGGATTAAATATGTATGAATCATCCGTTTTTACGTGCGAAATATACAACCAAATAGCTATAAATGCAGATATAAAGAAAGAATTATCATTGAATATGATATAATTTTGATCTATTGTAAGTATAAAATTTTTTTATATTATCATTCAATTACATGTTACTTAATATTTAATTTAAAATAATTATTATCTTAATTAAATTTTTTTAAAAATTTAATAAGTTATAATTAAATAATAATATAAATTTTTTTACTGATTATATATATATATATATATATATATATATTCATTGCCATTTACCAATAATAAAATTTTTATTCATTTTAGTATAAAAATAATTATTTAGATATTTGATATGAATATAAATATGTAAAAATTATTCAAGTTTGACTATGAGTTAGGATTAGGAAAAAAAGCCCAAATGGACAGAGATGAGTATAGAAGCTTCAACCACCTACCCGACCTTGACTCGTCTATACCTCTCCATGCACATATCAGTGTAGTGTTGTCTGCAACAATACTGCAAGGACGATTTATGCTAGACAATACAAATTAGCCTAACCGACAGATTTCCTTTCAAATATGGCAGGTTAGCAACTAATCCCTCAGCAAAGAACTGGCGATTATATTTGGAAAGAAGAGAAAGGAAATAACCATTTACAAGGTCAGGCTACACTTAGTGAAGGAATGTTACATTAAGTTTCAGAAAGCAATGTGCCTGTACAATACTAGATACAACAAACATCACCATGATTGCACCAGTTATTAACATTAGGACCACTGGAACAGTGACTTACCATCTAAAGATCCCCTTCTTAGCTCATCAGGAGTCACTCTCCAACCATAGTCATAGTCGTCTAAAATGGATATCAATATTGTGCAAGTTCAAAGAAATTAAGACACGTACAAAGTACAAATTAACACAATTTCAGTGGCTGAGGCACAAAAATCAGCGCAACTCTCATAATGTGGACAATGACTGAAGGACATCTACAGGTATGAATTATGCAAGTCATGCTTCTACAGTTCTACTTCACCATGCTGCTACAGCTGACCCAACCTTTCCTGCATAAAATCCAAGTTTCAAAGCAGTTGCATAAGAAAATACTGATAAAACAAATTTAAACCATCACATTTTTTATATAAAAAAAATTACAATGATCAAAGAGATGCAAATCATTTTATTCAGTAAGTATTAGAAGAAGAATGCTAGAAAGTGGGAAATGTGTGCCAGCATGATAACTATGAAAATATAAATGAGAGGAGGATAAAGGATTTACAGGCTAGCAACAAGTCCTAAAGACGCAGCAAGTTATATACATAACCAACAGACAGGAAAATCACTTCTTACACCAATTCCCCATCCCCCACCCCTAACCCACCAAACTCGCAAGTACACAAACGAGAGACATTAGGAAAATAGAATTTGAACGTCATTCATTAGGTGTATAAACCATTCCCCTGGCCTCTTCCCCTCTAACAAGCAAATATTAGACCTTTGAAATAAATATCATTAACAACAACCTGAAGCATCTGCATTAATTTTGGATGCTGCTCCAAAAGCTGGCAAAGCTTGTCACGGTCTCTCAATAAAGACTGTCATGTCAGAAGAGTAAAATGATGAGAATAAAAACAGGGATAATCAAATTTGTCTCATAGAAAATTAAGCATGGCAAATACCTGAATTGCCTCTGGAGACTTGAAATACTCATGTAGTGACATTCCTGAATCTGATTGCTGCTGTGATTGAGCATCCCCTGGCTGTTGAGTATATTCAACTTGCTGCTGTTGCTGCTGCTGTGCATGTGAAAACTCTTGCTGCTGGGTTTGATAATAGGTCTGCATTGAAGAAACCTGAGACTGTTGCAGCATCTGTAATTGATGCACTTGAACAGTGCTTTGCACAGCCATCCCTTGCTCCAACTGCTGTAAAGCTTGAATGGGTTGCCTAAGGAGCTGAGGTGGTTGTGGAGGGCGTGGAAGCTGGGGGGGTTGCAGTGGCTGCAACTGAGTGACAGAATGAATTGACTGAAAGGAAGCTGGAGGAACAGAGACGCTCTGCAAGATGCTTGGCTGGTTCTCACTCTGTTGCTGATTTGGGGTGTTACCATAGAGAGTCAATGGGATGGAAGCTGGCCTACTAAACCCCAAGGACAGCATCGAAGGGTTTAGTGGGTAGGATGGCAATCTGGCTCCTGATGGTGCAATGGAGGCCTGGGAAAGTTCAGTGGTCCCAATACTTGTTTGATTATATGGTGAAGGTTGGGAGACAGTAGTTTTACCAGATGGTAAATTATATGGACTAGATGCAAAAGGAGGTGGTGTAGGAGGAAGTGGGGGAGCAGGCCTCGTAGGTCCACCAGGAGAAGATACAGAAGTCCTGGAATACTTTGAATCTGGCACGGGAACAGGAGATGCTAATGATGTTACTGTTGAGCCATTGTTAAATGGAGATGAATAGTCCGTCTGAACCTGCAAAGAAGGATTGCAAAAATAGTAGGTGCCGACCAAGAGTGTTCAAAAAGAAGGGAAGAAAAAGAAGATTCATATGACTGAAGCAGCAACCAGAAGAAGGAAATAAATAAGTCAAATAAATAAAGGATGAGGAGGTAAAGTTCCTCACTTGGAATGCCACTGGACGTTGTGCACCTGCCGGGGAATTGACAAATGGGGTCGACTGACTAGGAACTGAATCTGGAGCATGTGATATTACAGGTGAGACTGTTGGTGGAGGGGGCATGGGCGGTAAAGGAGGTTGGTTAGGCAAAAACCTCTGGTCATACAGTCCTTGAGAACCTGTAGCATTACCACCATGCTGCGGGCTGTTCTTTAAAAAGAAATTCTGGGAAGCCATCCTTGAATCAACTGGTATTTGCATGCATGATGTGGAAGGATTATTGTAAAGAGACACTGGAAACCCTGAACTATTTGCTGTTGCAGAATCATATCCACCAGAGGTCTTAGCTGGAACAACATTCTTCAAGTCATCAGCCTGCTCAACATATTTCCTGTCCGACGAAACACTTGATTCACGAGTTAATGACATATCAGGACGTGAACCAGACATCTTCGAAAGAAAATTCACTTTGAGCATTTTCATCAATGTTAGATCCTAATGGAGTACCCATATGAGAAAATTGACTACTATCAACAACATCACTTTCTGTCTCTTCAACAATTGAGTGAGGAGAACTTTGATCAACAATGACTGGGGCAGGTTGAGGTAAGTTATCATCTGGCTGAGGGAATGGCAACTTGTCATCAGACTCAGACTCCTCTCCATCAAAAACTATATCAATTCCTTGAAGATCATCATCAAGATCTGTTTTTAATTGCTTAGATTTGTTTAACTTCTCCCCATCTGTAGGTTTCAGAGGAGAAGCATTTTTGAGATGTCCCACAGCCTCTCCCACTACTGTTGCTGCAGGGTTCTGGCGTTCCCTTTGTCTTGCCATAAATTCGTCTACATGAATTGATGGAGGTCTTCCACCAGTTGATCCTGCTCGCGGTACTGCTATTACATTAGTAACCCCTTCATTTCTCTCTCTTGCAACATAGTCATCCACATGCATTGATGGTGGTCTGCTGGTATTTGGTTTGCGCTGCCGGAAGGCATCCCTACGTGTAGGACCAGAAGAAACAGTTGACTGTGCTAAACCCCGTGAAAAAGTATTTTGAGCACACATCTCAGCCTGAAAACTTTCGCCTCTACGCCTTACTGGCCCATCCATCGATGGCATTTTCCTTTTGGCAGCAAGATTTGTCTGTGTTAATCTATCAGGTAATGTTTCTGGACATTCCCAAAGAAATTTGTCCCCGAGTCCTCCTAGGTAAAGATGATCGTCTATCTTTTCAACACTGTTTTCAAGTATTTGATGTGTCTTTGGAAAAACTAAAACATCATTTTGAGGTAAAACAACATCATCCACCTTCACAGAATCAACAGGCCTTTGCAATATTAAGGACAATGACTTAACCGACTTGAAAACCTTTACATCAGAGATCAGCAACAGAAGTTACAAAATGATCCAGATCCAGGGAATAAATATGAAAGAGGTCCTGTGCTCAAATGGATTTATACCTGATGTAATGGGATTTGCAAGTGAGATGTAACCAAAGAGTCATCCAAAGTAATCTTTGAACTTAACAATGTAGTAAATTCTATTATGTAGTTAATATTCTCTTCAGGAAAGCCAACTGATCTTGTCATATCTTCAGAAAGACCAAAGAGGTACTTCAACGCAACAACTCTGTCAGAATTCAAACTAACCAACAAAGAAACTGTAAGTGATCCTGCAAGATTATCCTAAACAATAACAGAAGGAAAAACTATAGAGTAATTTTCACATAAATTGTAGCCTTATTTTCAATGCTGCGAAACTTGGTGATATCAAGAGATAAAATCAGAATTTCAGAAATCTATTTGTAGTAAGATTTAAGCCCTTCATAGCCAAAAATTTGAATTTATACTGCACAATGTACATTAGGTATTTGTGAGTAATGCTCATATCTTCTGAGATTTCCATTTCCTCACAAATCTAGATGATAGGGAGACTTGAAATTTCAAATTGTTGCTTCACCTACTTTCATCATTTTGAGCTTCTATCTCCAGTCTAATTGCTTTGTGTCTTTAGACTGTTCCGGAGTGATCACTACATTGTTTAGATAAGTATTCTCACTAAATCTGAAGTTAATAGTAAGGTTTTGTCTTCTGACATTTGTGCTGTGTTTTGGGAGTTCTGAAGCTATCAGCCATCAATAAATTTATTGGAGTTTTTGAAAAGCAGTGACACTGGCCAAATACTGTGGAATTGAAGCACTGCCTCTCTAGCTATTTTTGAGGATCTAAAAGAACGAACAAGCATAAAATTTTGTGGAATTGTGCTTTGCCGCAGGGGTGTGGTATATTTGGTTGGAGCAAAACACAAATCTTTTAAAAAAAATTCAAATTTACAGCTTTTATGGGGTAGGATTGTTTTCTAGGCTTAAGGGTTTCAATTCTATATTCGGATTAGTGAATGGATTGAAGAGCTCCTTCAAGCCAATGTTTTCTGTTATTTATTTACTCTCTTTTTTTATATTTTAAATAGAAATTATTTTCTCGTATATTGTTTCTCTTAGGAACATTTCTTTCCTTCTACTCCAGTACTTTTCTAAAAAATGAAAAAAACACTCTAATTTTTACAACAATCACAAAGCATAACTTGGAAAACTTCACCTTTTTATATCCAGCATAAATTATTCCCATTTTTGTTTTCCATAATTAAAAATTTCTACTTATCAAAATATATCCAATTTAAAATAAAAATCACCTTCCAGTTACTACCCCAATTTAACCTTTACTTAAAAAACCCAACAGCACTGACAACTGTCTTCTGCAAACCATCACTTCCACGGTTTCACCTCCTCCAAGGAAGCAGAAAATGAGGAAAGAACATTATTTTAATAGCTTCAACTGCTCTAAAATTACATGGGGTCTTGAGAATTAAAGCCAAGTTAACAGACAAATTGAAATAAATGCTTTTTCCAACCTATGTCTGCATAAGCACACTCACAGAAGTTAATTAAATGCAGCAATCCAGAAACTAATACCAAAGTTTACCTGTCCCCATCCATGCAAAACTGCAGAGACCCCACAGATAGTGCATAGACAGCTTCAATAACATACGTTGACAAACCTTCTTTTGTATCAATTGATCTCAACAACTTCATCCAACAGCTAAGTAAAGGAGGGCATTTTCTCCATTCTGCTACACTAGGAACATTACAATTCACATTCCTATCATCTTTCCGAGGTTCAAGTTCATGAGCATGAGAGTTGATACCAATAAGAGTAGCTCCGATTGCCATTTGACCTTCACTACAAGAAGCTAATTCTCTGAAAGCTGCAAGACAAGCCAGTAACTCTTTTCCAACAGGCAGGACCTTGAAACAACGGATTATTGGTTACCATCAAGAAGCAACTAAAAGAAGCAATATAATTCAAAACTAAACAGTAAGTTGATAAACCAATGAATTTTGACAGTCATTTTGTCCAAGGACAATCCCTAGTTACATGCAGAAAAATGGCATCTCATAACCAACACTCAAATTCTAAATGGATCTACATGTATATATGGACAAGATCAGGGAGTCACCTGACAACTCTTCAAAAGATAACGTAAAATCAGTGCACAATCTTCAGCACTCACTTTTTTAAAATTTTTGCTGATAAACCACCAGAAAATCCATTATTTATCTGTCAAACATAAGTGAAACAAAACACTAACAAGAAAATACACTACTCACATGTCATGTCTTTGGGGGTAATGTTGAGAAGTTTTGGAATGAAAAAGAAGCATGAAGAACTTGAATACCGGTAGACACCAACTAAACAGACTAAAGCTGCACTCTGCAGAACTTCTACTGTCTGAAGTCTGCATTACATCAACATCAACAACAACAAAACATCTCTCTAGTACTTTTGTTAACATCTGAAGAGCGCCCTCCCTCAACAATAGGCCCTGACATAAAGAAAATGGACCGCCTTTATATCATGTAAACTACTATTATCATCAATGGTCAATTTACTATAATGGTCACAATAATCATGACAAAAATAAGAAGCGAATACAAAGGGCAAAACAGATAATAGAAGAATGTTGACCTTGCCAAGCGGATGCTCCGATAGGCTGACAAGAAAATCCAAGAGCCTCAAAACCTGAAAATAAAGGAAAAATGTTCATCATAATATCAAACTAGATAAACGACAAGCTCCCAATTTTGGGGCACACAGGAACTTTACCATGTATGTATCTGTATCTGATGGGAAAGATGATTCAGAAACTTGATGAATAATCGATGACAACACCAGTTGTATAAGCATAGATGCATAATCAGCATTCTGGCAAGCAATGCGAATTACAAAAACACGCAGCAAGTCTTGAATGACCACTAATGCCTGCCAGGGAATCAGAATGACACAAGATAAGCCCCACCAACAATCCCCACTCCCCATTAGAAGATGGAAGAAAATTAAAGTTCAGCATATAGGCAGAAGCTACATACAGAAATGGCATAATGCTGTATAATCTCAGCAATTTTGTCAAGGTGTGGTACCAACTGGCCAAGCAGCTTCTCAAGGTGTCCAGATTCCAAATACCAGTTGATGTGTCTCTCCTTCTGAGGCCCTAATAGCGTTCCAACAGCCAACATTCTTCGTGCACTTAACAAAGGCATTCGACTAGTCCAAAGCCATATATCTTCCTCAGGAAATAAATCAATCTTGCAGTAGAAAAGAGATAAGTCCGGAAGAATTACTCATATAAACAGTCCAAGAATCTTATTGTACCCAGCTTAAATAATGAAGACTTAATTTTGAAGAATGGAATGAACACTAAGTTACATATATTATTTAAAGAAATAACACCATCAACACCTGACTCGAGTTTTGCAGAGTAAATAACTTTGAATGGAATATGCATACCAAAAGATAGAGCAAACTGCAGGTTTCTTTTGGACCTAAAGTCAACATTGAAGTAGCCTGAACGCTGGCAAGAAGGGTGTGAAAAAGACCTGGACTCCAGCCATGTACTGGCCAAAAAGCAAGGGCTGACACAATAAGATGGCAGACAGCTCCATAACCAATAGCATAATCAGGATATGGAGATGATATGTCTGCTGCACATGCAGCTAGCTTGGGGCTGCAATGACCAGAATTTCATCAACTTAAAGAAGATAGCATGATTCTCAAACCAAATGAAAAGAGAAAGGGAACCAACAGACACCTTATTTCCCTGTGTAATCGTAGAAGAGCATTCACTAATTTTGTATTTCGGTGCTGCTCCTTTGCTTCCTATAAAATTGCAACCACACAAATTCAATCAAGAATAGCTATTGTTAATAACTCATGTTGCGCAAGGTAATATAACTCCATCAGATAATTCTCAAAGATTTTTTAGTCTTTTTGATAAAAGAACAAATTGTTAAGGGCAGAAAAAGGAGAAAGTAAAAATTGCAAAAATATTAGATATGATATCCTACAATAAGATAATCACCTCCAAGAATGGATTAAAAAAGACACAAAAAAGGAACAAAAACAAGAAAAGATAACATGAACAATGTATCCCTAAACAACTATATCCTCCATTCTCATTGAACATGCTCATTGGCTAAGAACCATAAAGATGCTAAAACATAAATCCTATACAATAAAAGAAGAAAGGTTGTGCAACAAAGTGTTCCCTGGTGATTATCAAACATTGATAACAAATGACAAAGATTAACTACAATCTAAAGTTAATAAAATCAATAGGCTAGAAAATAAAACTCCAAAGGCATGGGTGAAAGGAAATCCAAGATGTAAGGTGCAACACAATATAGCCAAATCCATCCAGTTCTTTTAATTGAAAAACCTTAAGTTACTTTCAACCAAACACACCCACATAAAATAAGGAACCAATTTCCTTTGCTCATTACTTCTTCCTCCCCAATCCTTTATATCACCTGACAAGATTTCAAACTGCATTACCAATCCCCAGCAAACCCTAGGAAGAAAAAAAACCAATAACATAACTCACAAGTAACCAAATACTAAATTACAAGATGGCTAACCATTTTATCATCCCATTCATGACTCATGTTATGCATAGCAGCTGACCATAGCCACTTTTCTTTGCATTATCTTCTGATAGAACTTAGAACAGATGCAATGCCGCAGCCCAACATAAGGTAGAGTATCTAAGGAATACAACTATCTTAACCAGACAGAAGATTTCCACAAGATGTTGCCATTCCCAATTCCATGATTAAAAATAGAATACAGAATATAAGGATTAAGGAAGACCATCCTTCGACTGACTTCGTAATCTCAAACAAATTATTGAACAGCATATTTGTACATTCAGTCTCTGATTCCATGCAGCAAGCATTTCTAATTGCAACAATATCAAAAGCCACAGTTTTGAGGGAACGTATTTCCACCAATTCTGTCCCTGACCTTATAGCAGGCCCTTCTTTTAGATGATATCCAGCCCTTTCTGTGAACTTTCCACAGGCTAACTCCTACTGACTGTTTCACCTTCAAGGGTGTCAATGTACCGGTATTCTCACCATATCCTGAAAACAGTCTCGTCTGTATTCCATACAGATTCATTCTTAACAGTGACAACACATAACCATTCAGTAAAGGCTTTATTAAAATAACGCAGCCTGCATTAGTCATACGATCCCCCTGCTCCAACTGACTATACAGAAGAAAGGGTATAAATGTTGCTAGTTGTTAAACACTTGCCCAGACCTTTCTGAAAACTCAAAACAGGTAAAGGTAATAATACCCTTAGAAGTTGTAAAGTATCATTCCCAGCCACACACAGGACACTGACAAATCTCTAGGTTGCCGAACACAGGACTGAAATGAAACTAGTAAAAAAGCTAGAAATTTCAGCACAGTATACTAGAATAATCATGCAGACTGATGTAGAGGAATCAAAGAGAGCAAGAGGCTAGTGAATGGTACTTAAACACATCCCAGACTGGCCAGTCCACTGAAAAATTCCATGTCTAAATTTTCACCATACTACTCATAAAAGTACTGATTCCATATCTCCAGGCACTGTGCAGTGTGCACTGATATAAGATATTACTTCAATTTTGACATAAAAATGAAAGAGGCCAGTGGAAATCAGGCCACCAGATCTCTCGATCTACGCACATGATGATTTGCTCCGCTGAGAGCAGCCCCAAGGGAAAAGCTTGGTCTCATACGGTACCACATACTACAGGTGTACACAGCTGAATAAAACCAATTAACCAAAACCAAGCCATTAAAAAACAAGACCAACTACAAAACAATTTTAGTTGCTTTCAATTTTCTTTCAACTGGCAGTTCAATTCAGTTGTTGGTTCCAAAAATATTTGAGGCCAACCAAACAGAACCAATCACATATATGTGTGGGTGTGTAAAACTTGTATGATATTTATATATTATATATGCATATTACATAGTAGAAACCCAAATATTCATGCAACCCATCCCAAATTCCTAATTCAGAGGCTAAAAGGTCCAAAAGTTCCCAAATCAAAATCTATTATGCTATGTTTGGTGTGAAGGAATGGAATGCCATTCCACATTCAATCTTGGAATCAAAGCATTCCAGCGTTTATTAATGAAAAAAAAAAATTGAATGATATTCCAATTCCAAATCCCATTCCACAAATTTGAGGAATCCCATTCCTCCAAAAAAAAAAAGGGCGAGATTGGGATTCTCTATTTTTGGGGAATAGGATTATACATTTGTTTCCTATTGCACCTGTATTTAATTTATAAAATGACAACGATTACCCTTCTATAATGTAGCTAACATTGACATACTAACTACATCTAAACCTAACCCACCTTTGAAGCTTCCATGATCATTGCTTTTGAAAGTAGAGGAGAAAGCTTCTCCTTGTGCCCAGTAGAGAGCTTCTACCTATTATCCCTGCCACCGCAAGGCTCTAGCCTCTCCCCCTCCTCCCTGCCGTTGGTCTCCCACACATGTTTTTATATCCTTGCAAAGTTTCAGCAATTACATAGAAAATTGTTGATTTTGGTACCTACTACTTCCGAAATGCCTTGAATGTTAATCTTGAATATTGTTTCAAAATATGCACATTCATATTTTTCTCATTAAGGGTTATTATGTTATTTACATCAATTTGGATTCTATTCTGTATTGTATTCCGTACATCAAACTGTGGAATCGTTTTCCACTCCATATTGTATCCCATTGTACCAAATTCTGGACTCAGAATAGAATTCTCATTCCAGTTTATCAATTCCCATTCTTATTCCATGGAATTCCATTCATTGCACTAAACGTAGCGTTAATCAAACATCATTACTATTCCTTTTCAGAAGTGGCTTTGATTCTCACAGCCCAACTCATCTCACACACTCACCCTCTTTGTCATCCTTCTCTATCTCTTTCCATCACCTATCTCATCCTCTCTTTCCTTCATGAAGATGTTTCTTCTAGGGATGTGAAGTTCGTTCTGATTAGTCATGCAAATTCCCAGTAGGAATAGGAATTTGTTATTTCGTTTAATTAATCAAAAGGGATTTGTAATTTTATTAACCTGAATCTTTATTTTTTTAATTAGACATGCAATTTTCTGTTAGGGGCCGGTAACTTCTTTCTACTATTTCTATTACGGGCTGGTAACTTCTTTATAATTTTATATTGACTTTATAAATTTCTCATGTTGGTAATGGAAAAGGACCTTGGCCTGTATTCAATTCCTTGTCTTATGGTCTCTGACCTCTGTTTAATTTTTTTGGTCACATTTCTTTATCTGTGTTCAAAACTATAGTTACCTGGAACACGGGACGTTAAGGTATGTGGTACAGAATGCAGAAAGTCACTTACGAAAAATAGGGTACTTTAGGGATAGCCTTCTTTGGTATGTTCTGGTTCGCTAGTAGTTAAAAATTAATAAATTAACCATATATGTGTATGTGTGTGTGTATTATGTGTATAAATCCATTTTTTATTTTCAAAAATATTTTAAGTTCACAAAATTTTTTTTTAAGTTTCAAATTCTAATCTATTATTTTCTCTGGTCTAATAACTAAATGGGCCAAAATACTAAAGCCTAAATAAGTCCACTTGCCCATAGACTAGGTCATAATTTCTCTCTTTTCAAGTCCATTAGCCGATAATGTCTTCTTCTCTTCTACGCTTTTTCTCTTGGCTCTATTGATTGGCCAAAGACTCATCCACGAGTCCCTCCTCTTCAAACTCCTACCAACTTTCTCCCAAAACTCATCCTTGATCTCTCTCCTGCTTTCAACAAATGCCATCTAAGTGCTTGTGACCTGAGATGTCGCCACTCGCCACCAAAAGTGGAAGTCAGATGCTCTACTTCAGAGAATGAATGCTGGTCTTAGGTTTAATACACTTCTCCACTGACATGCCCACCAGCCTTAGGGGCTGCGAAAGTGACATATCTTTTTGTGGGAAGCTACAAAAGTACAATCTCTGCGTGCTCATTCAAGTCCAACTTTGGTGATCTGGATCACATTCCATAGCATTCCAGAGCGCAAAAGTACCACAATTTGATACTTGCAAATTGGCACATGGGGCGAGGGTGTAAGAGCAAATTCAGTAACTGTTGAAAAAAAACACTTCCAACAGGCCTGGTTTGGTTCAGTTGGGAGGGGAAATTTAGGAAGCATGGATACAACACAATACAACGCAGATATGGACATACGGAAAATTCTAAACAATGTAGGATACGACATGGTTAGAATTCAACATACAAATTAATATAAGATTATCATTAAATCTTAGAAACACAAAACCTAACACAAGCACCAGTGTTTAAAATGTAAACATTACTACAGTAATTCCTAGCACAAATCCAAAAGAAAAATTTAAACCAGAGACATCAATAATCATTGTAGACAAAATAAAAGACTACGATTAATCCAATTCTTAAGATATCCCACCCATATTGGCACAAAAAATTAAAAAAAAAATTTGTACCATCCAGACTAGCAATATCTAATGGTATCCGACATGGATACATGCCTAACATTGGCAAGGAAATCATTTTAAAGTGTTTGTGCTTCCGTTTATGGTTTAGTTGGGGACTTCCATCTAAATTCAAGGAAATATTGGTTCAATTGAAGGTCCAAAACCATGGAAATTGCTAAAACTTTTTACAATGAACTTGGTCAGAAAGATACATGTTCTCATTTTAAACATAAATTATTCCAACCAAATAGTTACCACATAAAAGTACCATGAGAGAAATGACAGGACCTCTAAAAGACAAACCTGTAATTTCTGAAGAAGTGTAATCAGTAGCACCAGAGAAGGAACCAAAAGATCAACTATGCTCAGCTCACGATTGCGTTCCAACAGTAAATCTGATGTAGTATTACATTCTGTACCCTCATCTACAAGGTAATCTGTTCAAAAGAATGGAAAATTACATTTGCCGAGCTTTAGAATGAATAGATGATTATATAGAATTTTTTTTAATAGAAAAAGAAATTGTATTAAAAATAATAGAAGGAAAGTACCAAGTACTAGTACAATGGGGCTGAGGATAAAGTATACTCTAAAACACGTAAAAACAAAAGGGAAGAAGCATAAAAACAAGAGAAAAACTACAAAGAATGCAGCAAGGCTGCCCAGTCCCTCTGTGTGCCAGAGATGACTACACCTTTACACAACCATGAGCAGAAAGCCAAACAAAGGCTAAAAACATAATCTTATGATTCTTATCCCAAAGTAAATTTAATGGAAAGGAAACCCCTTAAACATGTGTGTGTTTTGCTCCAACCAAGTGCTCCAAGGAATTTCATAAACTACACACTGCCACATAAATTTGGCCTCTTTCTTTTTACCATAACCTTTGTAACTAACCAATGGAACTTCTCCAAAGATAGAAGAATACACCCATTGCTCATTGAGAACCGCAAAAAGATTATTCCAAATGAAAGTAGCTGCGTTGCAGTGGAGAAATAAGTAACTCACAGTTTCAGAACTAGACTTGCACATAACACACATGTCAGGAGAGAGAGCAAAGTGAGGCCTATGAATCTGTAGCAAGTCATTTGTGTTAATCCTACAGTACTGCTATCCATACAAAGGATTTGACCTTAGAAGGAGCTTTGCATTTCCAAATGGGTTTGTCAAGGAGGAATCTTTCACTGTTTGTGGAGTGTGTTTGAAATAGAAAAAGGGATTCACAAAAACACGCAACAGAAGAGTCCTAAGTCCAAACTCTCCAATCAGAATTAGCATAGAAGTGAGAAGAATATAGTAAAAGCAAAAGGGATTATAATTCATTTTCTAACACAAATTTTTACCAAATTGAAGACCCCAGTTTGAATGGGAGCCCTTAGGAAGAAAACTTTTGATGGGGAATAGTGCAAGGTAGAGAGGTCATAGAGACAAGGAAGAGCCTCTAGGAACGAGACTATGGAATATTGATCACTGGAACTGTAGAATATAAGATAATAAGCAGACACGAGAAAAACGGCCTGGACACAATCAGCAAACAAACATGAAGCATAATATACATACAAAACAAATAAATAAATTATATAAATTAATAAAAATAGCGATATATATATATATATATATATGAATAAAGAAACAGTTATATAAATTAATACAATAAAGGAATATAAGTCAACTAAAGCCAAGCCAATCTGAGCTCTAGAAAGGTCACACTACTTACAAATAATATTATCTCAAGCAAGAATTCAGTCCAACTTCAAGTCCAAAAGTGGCTCCATATTGACACACATAGAGGTTGTGATCTTATGAATTGACAAGCAAGCTGACAATAAAATATAAAGTGCTACAAATTTGTATTCTAACAATAAAATTATCTTAACTTACCAAAAGTGAATAATATATATTGGGAATTATCAAATTATGTTAACCTATACTAAGCAAATACCATCAGTAAACAGAAGAAGTTACATAAATAAATAAAGCCACCTACAAATAATATAAAATTCTGTCTGCCAACCAGATATTCTATTGTAAACTGTTCATAACATTAGCTCACTAACTTGTAAATAATGTCCGTCAACCAAATATTATTAAGGGAAGGTCTGATCATAATTTAATCAATGCCCTAACATAATCATATAAACAACCTATTATAACATAAATAGTAATTAACTTACCATAATTATTTGAGGACCTCTCAAGCATAAATCTGCAGTTGACTAAAAGGGCATAGATAACTATTACAGCACCTTCATCATACAGAGTAGCAGCGATAGTCTGCGTCAATTAAAACTGTGATAAGAAAGGATTTTACAACTATCAATGAAACATTCAAAATAGACTATAACATACTGGGTTCTCAGAAATAAAAGACAAAATCCTAAATGCTGTTGTCAACTGTGCCAGAGAAGAATCGCGAAGAGTAACACCATCAAAAGACTTTTCAGATATAAACTTTCCAAGATTCTCCATAACATTTATATCAGAGCAACTAGAAGACTCTCCAACAACATTTTCAACATCAGTCAGATCTGACACTAGGATGCTAGTTGAAGTTAACTGGGCATCTCCTTCAGAAGCCAATACAGCAGCATGACGTAGGAGACCAATACCCCCATGTTTGTGGTATACTACTCCAGCATCTATCCATTCCAACAGCCGTGAGGGAGCATCTTTTCTGTTGGACCCTGGAGAGGAGAAATGCAAAGCCCTATGAAGTTCCATAGCATGTCCAATCCAGGAACCCAAAGATGATGCTGTGGAATCTGTAACAATAGCTTCAATAATCTCAGCAGCTGAGTGAAATATTGTAAGATTTACTGGCGAAGATCCTGAATGCAACAGAATAAGCACAAGCATTTTAGAAATCAAAACAATAAATTTTGCCAATACTGTATATAAGAAGAAGAATAGAGTGACTTGACTACCGCTGTTTTTCCCAACAGATTCAGATTCCTTGACAGAACTTAATGCTTCAATCAAGATGGAAACAGCCTACAGAAAAGCAAAGAGTCATACTATACAACTTGAGTACCTAGCAGCTAATTTTTGTAATTGCAAACAAGCACTGATTTCATGGAAAAAATAACCACATTATGCATAACATAAATGAAATTTCCACCTACTTGGTGATAAAGTTTCATCAGTCTCAGAATTCCAGGTAAAATACAATTTTAAAAAAAAGAAAAAGTAAAGACCAAACATCAACGTCTCAAATACATTCCTTTGCAAAATATTTTAAGTCATCACTTCAAATCAAGTGGGTGTGCCAAAAGACTATACACTCAATTAGCATATCCTTCCTGATAGTGCATTATTAAGGCTTGTTATAGCATATTTTTGTGCATACCTCAGGAAAATTTCCCAAAGCCAACAAAGCCTGGCGCCCACAATCAGACCTACATATTATTAGCAGATTTAATTAAGAATTCAAACTATATTTAAAACATTTAAGATTCAATTCAGAAAAAAATAAGGCAACGTCCACCTCGAGAGAGAACAGAGTTCCCACACAACCCATAAGAACTCTTCTGACTGTGGATTTGATGAAAGCAAACAATCAATAGAATTAACCTAGGTCAAGTATAAAAATTATCACAATTAGATGCAAAATAGTAATGGAATTCAAAATTTAAAAAAAATGGAGTGGGAGGACACTATTTTTTAGAGCACAACTAACCATTTTTAAATGCATCCCAACTATCATTCCTATCTCCCTCGGACTACAAAAGAATCCCTTTGAAATCAAAACAGAAGCATATCGAAGAGGAATACAATCTTCCTTGTTACCAAGATGGCCACCCCTAAGGGCATGTATTAAAGTACTAGAAAGTTCGGGATCCTGTAATAAGAATATCAAGCCTACAATGGTCGGGGGAAAAGTGAATTAAATTACTTGATTTTCTGTTTGCTTCTTTCTGATAATAGATCCAACAATATGTGTGTGTGTGTTACACATGCATGCACATTTGTAAATTAATACTAATTGTAGCCAACCTGAATGACAAAAAAGAAATGAAAGAATTACGGCTTCAATAGATGATGTAACATCCATGAATATTTCCATGACGTGTCCCTCTTCCTCACGCAATATAGATGTTGACAGCAGTGCAGCTGATAATGAAAGAAATCCCCGCTCCTGCATCCAAGATAACACATGAATATATATAAATATAAGCATGAGCACAATAAATAATTGTAAGAACAGAAATTAGTCCCTGCACTCAAATCCCATCTTCATTTAGTGATATACAGACAAAAATGCATAGAAGATAACATTATATCTGTTCACTAAACTGAGACTCGCATGAGTAGATCTTGGAGCAACAAACAAGTTAGTACATGTTAAAAAGCTGCATCCCAAACCTGAGAAGCAGGTAAAATTTTAATAAAATCTAGCAAATAATTTGTCATAATTAAATGGTATACCTTCAAAAGTCCCAATAAATGTGAATCGATATCCCAATCTGAAAAGCAACAACTTGAAGAACTGATCAAGCCGGAAGTTGTTTTATATGACAACAATCCGTCTGTTTGACCAGTAATCAGTGATCTGCTTGCACAAGCCATGGGAGAAGGATCTTCAATTGGACCACGTGAATTTATCAATTTCTGCATTAGTACTTATCAACAAACATTAACTAGAAAAAATTTTTAAGTTGCAAATTCATTCTCAAAGATATAAAACTATCAAAGTTGCGGGCTAAAACAATAGAAGAAAATCCTGCCCACTACTTGTTTCTAATACTACAAAAGGCACAATTGATTGAATTAAAACTGACCAGGAGCTTTCTGAGCAGAATTTCAGCAGTAGCGAGCATATTCAAGGTAACATCTGTAACCCTACCAACAGTACTGATGCTTTCCAGCACAGACAGAACTGCAGACTGGCAAAGATTAAATTACCACAAGACAAAGATGAAGTTCTGAAATGCCAAGAAGCATTCATATCAGGCACACTCATTGAAACCACTACCTCATATCGTGAAGCAACTTCATAAAATCGTAAGCGATGAAGCAAATAGGTTGCAAGAGAAGCAACATCATGGCGAGGTTTTGACAATATCAACTTCAATAATTGGCTATAACCTTCACTGATACCAGAAGGGATATTTTCATCTTCACGTGGCCACCAACCTAAAAAGCCTTCGCAACCAACTGAATACCTAGTAGCCCGCTCCACAACACCGAGAAGCAAGAGCATAATAGTAGTAGAATTCTGGCCATCCTTGGAAAAAAACATTGCAAGTTGCTCCATTCCCCCACTATTAACGAACTGAAAGCAGCTCTCTCTACCAGAACATAGTAAATGAGCCATGCTTAATCCTAGAAGGGCATTTTCATTCTGCAGTAAAGCATACGGGTTTAAGCAGGGTAAAAGACAGAGACAGAGAGAGACAAGAAACTAAGCAAGAGAGGGGGAAGTGCATTTCCTTAATTCTAACTTTCTCAATTAATAAGGAGATGCAGGTAGAATATGTGAGAAGTAAACAATAGATTACCCGAGAAAGACAGTGATCTCCTAATGAAGAGTGCCTTCCAAAATGAAAGTACTCGTTAAACATATCCACCAACGATTTAGAATCCAAGATTTCAGCCTCCAATTCAAGATAATTTCCCTCTGATGACCATTCAGAAGATGCACTCCCTGATTTATGCTGAAGGACCCTATAAACCTCAAGAAGCTCTTTTCTTGCCTCATTAACAACACTGTGCAAGTCTTCAAACTTCTCAGATCTGTTCCTCATCTGATATCTCCCACTGATTGATTCACATATATCATTGGAAATGTAAGAAGAGATTGCTGACACTACAGTACTTACAACTTTATGTCCAGCATCCCCAAGCTCTGAAAACTCCAAAATCTTTAACATTAACTGTAGAAACAGTTTGACTTCAAGAGAAATATCTGCTGCAGGAACTGGAATAGACAATACACTCAAAGAACTTGAATCTTCAATCGTCAAATTAGAAGAATGTAATGCAAGTGGCAAGTCTTCAAGCTTCCCCTCAGCAGAATCAACAAGATCGGTCAATGCATTGTCATCAAATTCAATGTTAAACTGACCCAGATCCTCAGCTGTGTTGCCATATATAACCAAGCTCAGACTGCGATAGCTGCCCCTTACAACTAGATGACTAGTTACAACAGCCTGGGAAAGAGAAAGCAGTAATGAAACAGTAATTACAGTATAAATTTTTTAGAGAGAAGAATAATTAGTATGATTGCGCAAATCATGAACAAGTCAGTAGGACAATTCATCCACCAAATATCTTAAATTATCAAGTCAAGAAAATTACTAATTATACATTATACTTACATAATTTTAATATCATAAGCAAACAAGAAGTTAGCTATAATTACCCAAAACTTTAATCATATCTTTTCATTTAATATTAATCAGTAATTCTTCATTTTCATTTTACTAAATTAATGTTTTATACTTTTATGTATCTTTGAGCAATTCATGATTACAAAATCTTCAAAGCACTAATCTTTACATAACTGTTCTTTAATAAGAAGAAAATAATTCAGAATTAGAAGTTTTCCGTGCATGTAAAATATATATTTTAGACATGCTTTTTTCACATCTATCTATAAATGTTTAATCCAAAATTCAAGACCTGCATCGCACAAATAGCAGATCAAACAAAGAAATATAATAACATGAATATAGCTCTGCACAAATTCAATCGAGTTAGCCAGCATAATTAAATATCCAAACAAATGGAGGAACCAGGAACCAATTATTGTTAATACAGCCAGCTTATGCCATCGTATAAAATGCAGTAAATACCTCTACTTCTAGTACATTTGATGAAGAGTGTGAATACAGAAAAGGCTGACAAAGTCTTCTAAACCTCGTCTCTCCCTCACAATGAACAAATACCTCTATGGCAAATGATGGAGGTGAAGTCGCCCTGCCAAAATTTCCAGCAACTAAGGTAATTGATTGCAAAATCTTCCACAGTCACCCAAAATTATAAATACAATATAATCCTTAGGACCAGCTAAAGCACGCACATAATCTTTTACTGAAAGAAATGCAAGGAAAATACAAAGATCACATACCCCACAAGTGTTACTTCTTGGGCAACTGATGGCGCACTTTGTTCCAGGAATTCGCACGCAGTGATGACAATGGGTTCAGAGAAAATTACCTGCGGGCAATATTTTTTGTGGCAAGGGGAAAGTGTCATGGCGACACCTAACGAAAATCTAGCAAGATCGATTAATAACAACACCAACCCAGTACACTAGTAAAACAAAGTTCGAAGTTCGTTCAAGCTAAAAACGGAAGAACTATGGTGGGGCTGTCAAAAGAAGAGTGGCAACCATCCAAGATTTACCAAAATTTCAATTTTCACTGAGCATTGATTTTGAAATATTGGCGCTTCAAATTAAAAAAACAAATGAAGCTTAAAGGATTTATGGAAAAGTTAGCACAGATCAATGTGGAGATACCTCGTCGACGTACTCGTCCAGATGGGAGTGAACGAAGGTCTGAGCAAAGAGAACACATGGCTCGGGTCGACCCATCTGGTACCTTCAATCTCTGAACTTGGGCTCGAACGGAACGGAACATGCGCGTGAAACTATGAATTTGAATTCTAGGGTTTATGGAGCCTCACCGTCGAACGCTTACGGAGATTTGTGAGTTTCAGGCTCATCGCCGATCTCGGAGAGAGAGAGGTTCTTTTGCTAGGGAGAGGCAAAGGGGCTTTTATGTCCTTTCATGTGTTTAGTAAAATAAATACCAGGAAGAAATTTAAGAAGAAAAAAAACTAATATTAATATAAAATGAAATTTTGTTTCTTTTAATTTAAAAAATAATTGTATAAAATAGTCTAAAAAATAATTTTAAAATTTTTTTTAATAAATTTACTAAATTGATAATATATGTAACTTTTTAAATTATATTTGTTAATAAAAATTAGAAAAGAAAAAGGTTGTTCCATTAACTTGTAATTTTAAGAATATATATTATATAATTTATCTATAGGCACAACCAAAAATGACCGGATACGTAAATTAAAAAGGTAATGTTCAAATTTATTAAATTAATTTAATGGTCCTGGTGTTTCACTTTTGTCAATAATGTGCGTTTCTCCTTTTTCTGTTTTTTGTGTGTCTTAATAACTAGCATTATGTGGTGCTATGGTGCATCTGAATTCATATTTTCTATTTTTATTTATATAATTATTTTTTAAATTAATTTATTATAATTATTAATTAATAATCATTATTTATTTAAATAAAAATAATTTTGTAAAGAAGTAAAATACATTTGAAACTAATCATAATTTTGTATGTTAAAAGAAGATTTCTTTATATTTAAAAGTAGTTGTAACCATAAAATGTAGTAATAAAAAAATTTTATATTTTTAAATTTATTTTTTTATTTATATTCAATTAGTTATTATTAATTTTTTAAAAATTTAAAAATTTAAAAATAAAAAGGATTCTCCTAATGTAGTTATGAAAAAAAATTTTAAAATTTAAAAGTTTATCTTTTTTTAATTTATACTTAATTAATTATTAATAGTATTTTAAGAAACTAAAAATTTGATATTAAAGGAAGAATCCCCTTTATATAATTGTAATAGTATAAATATCACTCCTAAAATTTTTTCATGATTCCCTGATAAGCATATTAAATATTAACAAAATCCAAATAAAATTATCATATTTCACATATTCAAATTAATTTAATGAAATAAATTAAAATTATTCTAACTAAATTAAAAATATTATTTAATAAAAATATATAAATACATTTTTAAATTATTATATTTTATATTTAAAAAAATTTGTAAGTCAAAAGCTTTCTACCCAGTATTTTAAATATAAATTTTCTTATTATTAAAAAATTACAATTTTTCTTAAAAAGAAAATAAGTTAATTAAAATACATATTGTATTTAAAAATAATTGATTTATTTATCAAACAAGTCTTAATATGATTTTGTCTTTGCCCAAAACATCTCCATAGGTATTACTTCACTGTGAGGCTAATTTCTTAAATCCAGTTACAGATAATCTTTGTCAAGTCCTCCTAAAAATACAAAATGCTTTCTTTGACCAACCTTGAAGTAAGTTGGCGTACTTTATTCTTTTTTTGTTTATGATATAATTTATAAAAATTATTATCAGAATTTTAGGCCAATTACATATTTATCTTACATGAGCTTCGCACGAGAATAAAAAATAAACGTAATAAATTCATAAATATGTTCTGTATATAATTTTTCATATAAAACTACTACATTAATTTTTCATCCCCACATCAAACATAAACTAAATAAACATTATTGGCTTTAAAAAAGTGACTTTAATTACGGAGAGGCATTCAATTTGTGTGGCAGGCTCATAGTCATAGTCTACCCATTGCCACACACAGCAGAACCGTGTCAGAATCGTAAAATCAGGACTCCATGCTACTTCAATTTCAGAGGCTGCGACAAATGTGCGAGCTAATTGAACATAAGCGCAAAATATTAAATCGCAAATCGCATGCCACCGATAGGGATCTAAGCCTAAGAAGTAAAACGTGAATTAAGATCGTAGCATTTTATATATATCTTGGTCAGTCTTCAATGAAAATATGTTTTCACTACGTTATCAAAAGTTGTTATCAAAATCAAATTCTTTTAATGATACAACAATAATTAATTTTGTTATGAACACAACAATTTGTAATTTGATAATAATGTAAAATAATTTTAGAATTGCAATAGATCAAAATTAAATCCTCACAAGTTTAAGCTAGTAAAGGAGATAAAAGTGGCCCATGTAGACTAATGCTAATCAGTTTCCCTTGAGAAGAATCAGAAGTGAGATTCGACCCCCCTTCTTCTTCACTAGTCAACTATTAGGATCTCATTTTTAACCAAAAAAGAGATATCGCACATATACATTCCAGTTAAATAATATCGCTAGCGATTTTAAACAACCCCCCAACCCAAAAAACAAAAAAAACTGCTAGCAAAGTAGTCAAAACTTATATCGTGATAATTAATCAACTATAACCTAATGAATGGTAGGACTCAAAACAGCGCGCCGTCAGTCCTGGAAAATAGAAATTACCGAACGGTTTGACTGCAGCAACTCAACAGCAGCAGCAACCACTCCCTTTCCTTCTGCAGAAATGTCCAATTCTGGTTCTTCAATTTTTCTGTTTAGAAGCTTGTCAAGCTCGCCGCGTAATTTCTGCAAATCTCATTACCATGAGATTGTTTTGTTCAAGCATGGCTCAAGACAAGTTATAGAGTGGTAGAAAATAGAAATAAGACAGAGCATCAGATAAATATTTGGTGGGAAAAGACTGAGGGAAATTACCCTTATTAACTCGATGACACTCTTCGAAGCAGAGAAATGAAGGTAACCTCCAAGCATCTCAATGCCCTCGCCACTTTTGTTAGGGACGAGATTGCCACCGAATAGAAGTAGGGCATAATCGGAAATGTTGGTAGAGTCTCTAATATAGATGCTGGTTGTTTTCACCTTTTCACTATATACCATGTAGGGCAGAGGGAAGAGATGAATCCCTGCATTGACAGAAGCCGGATGGATGTCAACTTTCCCAACTTCTTTAGTGTAGAAAGCTGTCCGTTTTCCTCGTCTTTTGCACTGCACAACATTAGGGTAGAGCCCAGCACAAAGAATTGCACAAACCATCTCCAAATCATGACTGTACTGGTTGTAAGCCTGCATAGACATACATTATGTTTGATAGCCATCCTCATTGTTCAGAATTTAACCATAAACTCTAGTTGACCAATAAAAATAGCCAAGAGGAAATTTTTAACCAAAGTGCATTCAAAAGAGAGGGAAACTAAAGTGGGGGAAGGATGGGGAAAAGTATTTCAATACGAAAAAAGAAAAGGCAATTGAGACTAAGGGCTTACATTAACACCCCTGGACTTGTCAACAAATCCAATGTCTGATAATAAATTGAGAAACTGTATTCTCATATCATCAATCAACCGCAAGGTTACAGGGGATAGAAAATTATCCCAACAAAATTCCCTTTCGTTCCCACTTCGTTGTGCCTCTTCCCATCCTTCGAAAGCTTTAAGAAGGGCTATGTGATCACTGAACCAAAAAATAATTTAGAATTTAAGTAAGCACAAGAAGCATGGTCAATGCAGTAAATTTTATTGAACAATATCAAAAGGGAGCATTGTGCCCAGCTCAATGACTAACCTGCAAGAATCACCAGCAAAAGATTGTTTTGCTGCATCAGCTTCCTCTTTTCTATTTATGGGCAAGACAAATGGGTTGCGATATGCAAGAGCAGCAGCAATAGTCAAGGCAGGATTGAGGCACTGAAAGATAGAGCCCAAGAGAAGCATCTTCCCTATATTTGGGTCCAAAGGTATGGTGCAAAGATGCCAACCTGTAAGATCAAATTGGCTCAGAATCATTTATATCCAAAGCCTAGACTCAAAATGATTAAGGAGACAATCATATCCAGTATAATATACCCAGTGGAGTAAGCTCCTCCTTATCATCTAATGCCCCAATTGTTTTTAGAAGCTCAATAGCATTCTGAATAGCATGAGGATCTGGTGGCTGAAGTGCCTTTTCTAAAAATGATCCCACAGTTCCAAGCTGCAAACTTTTGATATGCAGGCACAATTCTTGCAATGGCGTTCGGAGGATTTCAGCTAATTGATATGGAAGCATAGCATCATAGATCACTTTCGGATACAACCTATAACAAACTCCAGGTTGCACTCGACCAGCACGTCCACGTCTCTGAAATAGTCAACCCATTAGTAAAAGTCAAACACAGCACATTCTTATAGTATGTTGGGAAAAGATAATTTCTTCATAAATAATCGCTTTTTTTTTCAAAAGCTCTCTCAGTAAGATTTTAATTATAAGCTATTTTGAACACAAAATAAGCTAATTCAAACATACAATCTGTTTTTTATTTTAAGAGAGAGGGGGGAACAGTGAATTCAAACACAAAATTTAGTAACTAAAGGATTCAGCAACAATGGCAAGCTCAGCCTCAAAAGAGTCACAAGTTCAATGAAAGCAAAAAAACAAATGTTGTGAAAAATGCTGCTCTACAACTTCAATACCTGATGAGCTGAGGCCTTTGAAATCCACGATGGTAACAGGCAGGCAAGCTTATTTAGAGCATCATAGCTGGTCTCCTTTGCTTTACCACAGTCTATGACATATACAACATCATCTATGGTGATGCTACTCTCAGCAATATTTGTTGCTAGCACAATTTTTCTACAATGGCAAAATGACAACAATCAAAACCTAGATGATAAAATGAGGAGAAAACCACATCTTAACTGAACATCAAATGTGAATTACAATAAAGCAGAGAGTCGATTGGCATGGTCAATAGACTGGACGAGGTTAGGCTTTTCAAGAGTTTGGACTAAGCAGGATAGCAAATTATCTGTTCTTCACACTTTTATCCATCAAATGACAGAATAAACGGAGAATCTTCTTTTTGGAGTATATGACCATGTTCCAGTCAACCATTTGAACTTTGGAGTGGGTGAACATCATAAGTGATGCATCCATGATAGGCAATAATTACCAAACTTCAAGAACAAGACAACAAGGTATCTTATTCAAAGTGCCATCTAAAATGCACTTGGCTCCTGGCTCCAATTACTATATGATCTTCAATAATTAGCTAAATGTCATGCTAGTCATACCTTCTGCCATCATTTTTTCTGAAATAAACTTCCTCTACCAATTAAAATGATCAAAATTCTAATACCCCAAATAATAATAATAATAATAATAATATAATAAAATGTTCAAAATTCACACATCAGCTGCTAAATTTTGTGGATCAGCAATTAATGCACAATAACATACAGCATCACATTTTTAATATTAAACAAATTGAAAATATTGCAGCCTTCAAATTATTATATTTCAATGACAGGTTGAACTCACACCATCATGTTCACACCAAATACAGTTTTTTAATGAATAAGAAAAAAAAATACTCCGCGATTCATGCGAAGCTACTTTGGAACTTTAATAAACCAGCAGTGGTAAGATTTATATAGGGAAAATTCTTGAAAAATGAAGCCAAGTAAACTTGATTAACCAGTTCCCTCCAGGTCCAACGTGTTGGTTTGGATTTTCAGCTTGGTCATTCTCCCATTTATATATGCAACATCATACTCACTCACAAAAAATTTCTCAGAAACTTCTCTGAGCATATTTTCAAAACAGAAATCTGTCTATGATGAAATTAGAAAAAGAAACATGCTTGCCTCTTGTTAGGGGGAGGACGGTCAAATATTTCACGTTGATTGACAGTAGGCATTGAACCATGTAGAGGAAGGATTAAAAACTTGCTAGGGTTTCCAAGTAAGTTGTTTCCTTTAAGTTTGTCAAGTAGCTTAGAGATTTCATCCCAGCCAGTAAGAAATACAAGAATTGCTCCACCACCTTCATTGCAAATGATATATTCAATTGTTGCCTCTACCTGAAACATCATAGTAATTAAAATGGAATAGGAGCTCTGGGAAAAGGATTTGAGTTAGCATGAGACAAAGGAATCATGATAATAATTGCGGCAACTGATTCAAAACTAACTTGAGACATTTGAACAGAAGCATAGAGCCACATGAGTAAGGAAGATAGTAAGGAAAAAAAAAACAACAGTTGCAGCAGAGAACAAAGAATGCACAATTCATTTTGGTAAGAGAACAATCAAGTAGCAGACTTCTATGCTAGCTGCAGCAAAATAATTTGAAATTTTTCTGTATCTTGACCACATAATTTTCCTACTAAGCTTCTAACACTTATAGATAAAGATAAAAAGTGACCTGTCCAATAATTGATACTGTGATACATCTAATTAATAAAATTCAGATTAATCTGCAGAATAAAAAAAATGGTGCATACATACCAGACCCAAATCAATCTGTGAACCAAACCAAGCTTCAAGAGATTTTCTAACACCTAAGCTGTAATTTTTGTAATGAGTATCTACATCAATATCCTGTAAGAACAAAGAGACGTGAAAGCATTATACATACTATTAGAGAGGAAGAAGAAATTGTGTAAATAGGAATGACTAACATAACATAGTCAGTCTCCCTGTCTCTATATTTATATAAACAAATAAGGATCAGGGCTAGAGAGATAAGCCCAACCCAATAACATATAACAACATATGATATCCTAACATACATTCCCTAACACTTCCCTCAAGTTGGAGCATAGATGTTAATCATGCTCAGCTTGTTACAGATATAATCTATTCTATTCTTATTTAAAGCCTTGGTGAAGATGTCCCCAAGTTGTTCTCTAGTCCACACATATCCAGTGACAACTAATCCCTCTTGAATCTTTTCATGCACAAATGACAATCAGCCTCAATATGCTTTGTTCTTTCATGAAAAATAGGATTAGAAGTAATGTGAATGGCAACTTGATTGTCACACCACAGTTTCATAGGCATTGCACTCTTAAATCCAATTTCATCAAGAAGATGACGTATCCACACCAATTCACATGTAGCTTGGGCCATAGCACGATATTCTGATTCAGCACTGGATCTAGCAACAATACTTTGCTTCTTGCTTCTCCAAGAAACCAAATTGCCTCCAACAAGAACACAGTAACCAGAAGTGGATCTACTATCTATAGGAGATCCAGCCCAGTCAACATCAGAAAAACCTTCACTGTAGTATGTCTATGATCTCTATACCAAACACCACGACCTGGAGCCCCTTTCAAATATCTCAATATATGAAACAATAGCCTCCCAATGAGTAGACCGGGGAGAAGACATGAACTGACTTACCACACTGATAGAGAAAGCAATATCAGCACGAGTGACTGTGAGATAATTAAGCTTCCCCACCAGTTCTCTGTACCATTCAGGATCCAAAAGAACATCTCCGTCATCCAAGAGTTTGACATTAGGAATCATAGGAGTTTCTACAGGTTTAGCTCCTAGCAAACCTATTTCTTTGAGCAAATCAAAGACATACTTCCTCTGGGTCAAAAAGATGTCTTTCTTACTTCTCATCACTTCAATACCTAAGAAATACTTTAATGTACCCAAATCCTTGGTCTAAAATTGTGTTCGAAGAAAATCCTTGAGTTTTCCAATCCTAACCTCATCACTCCCAGCAATAATAATGTTATCCACATAGACCACAAGAAACATACATCCACCCTGAGAATGTTGGAAGAAGACTAAGTGATCAAAATGACTTCTCTGAAGTCCAAACTATAAAACAGCTTGACTAAACCTCCCAAATCAAGCCCTTGGGGCTTGTTTAAGACCATACAATGATTTCTTCAATTTGCACACCTTACCACTCCCCCTGAGCAACAAATCCAGGTGGTTGCTCCATATACACCTTCTCGTAAATCTCCATGAAGAAAAGCATTCTTGACATCCAATTGATGCAGATGCCAGTGATAACTAGCTACAAGAGAAAACAAATAAACGAACAGAAGCAAGTTTTGCAACTGAAGAAAAGGTGTCAGAATAATCAATACCATAAACCTGGGTATAGCCCTTAGCAACCAGACAGGCTTTTAATTGGGTCACAGAACCATCAAGGTTGACCTTCACGGTATAAACCCATTTACAACCAATCAACTGTTTACCAGCATGTAGAGAAACCAAATCCCAAAGTTTGATTATGTTCAAGGGCATGCATCTCATCCAACATAGTCATACGCCACCCCTCATGAGACAAGGCCTCAATAACAGTGGTAGGAATAGTGAGGGAATCAAGAGAAGCTACAAAAGACTTAGCAAAGGTAGATAAACTAGCACAAGAAACAAAAGAAGAACTAGGATAGGTACAACTACGCTTACCTTTTTGAAGAGCAATCGAGAGATCAATGTTAGACTCAGAAGGAACAGGATCCAAAGAGTCAGAAGAAGCGGTAAAAAGTAACGAATCTGGAGGCTCTGAAGCAGTAACACCGGTCAAAACAGATTGTTGGTTCCTCCAAACATAGTGGTGGGGGAAGGAGGAAACAAGAAGGGGACGAGGCCAAGAAGATACAGAAATAGTAGAACCTGTAAAAGTAGAAGAGACAGGAAAGTGATATACCAAGAAGTCATTGTCATCACTAACAGGAGAAGGAGAAAGAGAAGGAAATGACTCTGAAGAGAAAGGAGTGATCTCAAAGAAGGTTACATCTACAGAGATAAGATAGCCACGCAGATCAAAAGAATGACATCTATACCTTTTTTGACTACGAGAGTGGCCAAGGAAGATATACTTGAGAGAACGAGGATCCAATTTAGAGACCTGAGGACGAACATCTTGGACAAAACAAGTGCAACTGAAAATTCTAGGAGAAAGAGCAAATAAAGACTGAGAGAGAAAGAGAGGAGAATAAAGGATTTGACCATCTAGGATAAAAGAAGGGAGACGATTAATTAAGTAACAAGCCGTAGAAACAGCGTCAACCCAAAAAGGTTTAAAAACTTTCATTTGAAACAAAAGTGCAAGGGCAACTTCAAGTAAGTGTCGGTCCATTCTTTCAACTACCCCATTTTGTTGTGTGAAATGACAGCACAAGACGTTTCATGAATAATGCCATGGTCTATCATAAAGGACTTAAAAGAAGTAGAAAAGATATTCTTTAGCATTATCACTTCTAAGAGTGCGTATAGTAACATTAAATTGGGTTCGGATTTCAGCACAAAAAGGCACGAAATATAGTAAATAATTTAGAACAATTTCTCATAAAATAAAGCCACGTAACACGAGAGTAATCATCAACAAAAGTAACAAAGTAACGAAAACTAGACTTAGATTCAATGGCACAAGGCCCCCAAATATCAGAATGAACAAGAATGAAAGGGGAATGCAACCTGTCTATTGACTATAGGAGGATAATTTCCTCGATGGTGTTTGGCAAAACTGACACAACTCACAATTCAAAACAAAAGAGGACACAAAAGTAGGACACAAAAGTAGGACACAATTTCTTCAAAGGCGAATAGCCAAGACAACAATGAAGCTGAAACGGGAAAACAGAAGTGAAACAAGCAATCAATTGTGGCTCTTGTGCTGCAGACTCCAGAACATATAATCCATTAGATTCACAACTCCTACCAATCACCTTCTTCGTCCCAAGATCCTAAAACAGATAATATTTAGAAAAGAAATGAACACTACAATTCATATAATTTGTAATTTTACTAACGGACAAAAGATTAAAAAGAAAGTGGAGTAAACATAAAGCAAAATTCAAAGGAAGAGAAGGTGAAGGATAGGCAATGCCACTTCCCATGACGGGAGCGGAAGAACCATTAGCAAGAGTAACACTAGGTAATAGAGAAGAAGACTGAAATAAAGAAAGGATACCTGTGTTACCAATCATGTGATCTGTTGCACCTGAATCAATGACCCAGTTGCGAGAGGAAGAAGTGAGACAAGCCGTGGGATTACCTGACTGAACAAGGGTAGCAGTAGAGAAAGTGCCAATACCCTATAAGGCCTAGAATCGAGTATAAGCATCAAAATCAACATCAAATAAGGTGATAGTTTTGAAACCATATATCAGAGGAGCAGAAATGGGTGAAGAGTAGACCGTATTGGGTGGCTGCATGAGCATAATGCTGGCCTTGAGATTGGGTAGGTTTCCCATTCAACTTCCAATAATTTTTCTTAACATGGCCTTCCTCACCAGAAAAATAGCAAATATATGGTGTATTATCACAACTGCCGTCACAACCACCAGTACGTCCACCAAATTTGCCTCTACCACTGCGTCCACCACCTCTACCTGCTATACCACCCCCTCTACCAACCAAAGCAACTGAGGCTTCAGGAGAAGATTTCAGATGGAAACTCACGATGACGCCGTAAAAGACGGTAATACACATCAGCAAGTGTCACATGCTCAGAACTAGTTAGAATTTGATCACAAGTAGCACTAAACTTAGGACGCAAGCCAGACAAAAAACTGACAACTGCTAACTGTGTTCCCGTTGTAGACGCATCTGTTTAACATCATTAGAGATTGGATGAAGGACATTCAACTCTTCATATGTCTTGCTTAAATTCAGTGAAGTAGGACCTAGGAGAGAATTTTCCTTTTGTGCCAGGCAATGAAACTCCTGTGTCACCTCATAAATACGAGACAAATTAGCTTTTCTCAGAATAAATAAACTCCATATACTCCCATAACTCTTTCACAGTATCGCAATAGAAACGACATACTTGACAGAAGTGTCGAGAGTTTTATTAATCATGCCAAACAATCGGTTATCTTCCCGCAACCATTTGTCCCGTATAACCCAAGACTTTGGAGGGTCATCTGTCATATGATCCTTTTCTCAATTCCAGTAAGGAACAAAATTGATAGTCTTACGCCACTTAGCATAATGTTTCCCAGCAAACTTGTCATCGATAATCCGAACCAAAGCAGAAATCACCTCAAGCATAATCGTGGGCTTCGTAGAGATCTCAGATTCATCAGAACTACTAGAACCCGATTGAGAATGATCATTTGTCATCTCAAAGTAACGTCAAAGCCACCGACCAAACAAATAATCAATGTCGGCACACCCTAAACCTCCAGAAACAACAAAGAAAAGTGACTAAACCCACCAAAAAACACAGTCAAAGATGCTGCAAAACACCAAACCACACCTCTTTTACGGCAACCCAACTCACAGAGTACAAGAAATTCGCTGGGCTAGACAAAAAAACCACAAACAGCCCTAAAACACGCTCTGGCCGGCCAAAACGACGACAAAGTGGGATGACTCCAGCTCCCATGCCAGCGACACCCCTGATCGCACGTCACTGGCCAGCGGCGACACCCTTGGCCGCCGGAAAACCACCTGGGCAGTGCCTCAACGCATCAGGCGTGAAAGCCCATGCCCAAAATGCCTAAAAACACACAAAATCATGCTCAGCAGGTGACAAAAAAAAATTTTAGACCCTGGGGATGTGTAGATCGGCTAATTCTGAGCAAGATAGGTGATTTTTTTTTTATTTTTTTTTTGGGCAGAGGAAGCTAGGGTTTCTAAGGATCTGTAACCTGCTCTAGATACCATGTTAGAGAGGAAGAAGAAATTGTGTAAATAAGAATGACTAACATAACATAGTCAGTCTCCCTGTCTCTATATTATATAAAACAAATAAGGATCAAGGCCAGAGAGATAAGCCCAACCCAATAACATATAACAACATATAATATCCTAACATATATTCCCTAACACATACATTTATATATACGGTGAAGATGGCAGAGGTGAGCCCATGAGTAACAGTAATAGGAAGAACACAAGTAGAAGCTCCCCAGAAGAAACCATATATAGAGCATATCATTAATTGTATAATTTGTATCCTATGGTTTTAAATTGTGGTTGCGCTTAAGGATGTGGTTACATTGCGATTATAGAAATTGCAGACAAATACGGAAAAAATAAGATTGATGTGACTGCAATTGTGGTCACGTTGCGGTCGTAGAGGCTTCCGCAACAGCAATATTGTGACCGCAATTGCGGTTACGGACTACAATTTAAAAAACCCTCCTAAGTATACACCAATTTATAAGAACTATCATGTAGATGCTTTAAAATCTTGGAATATACAACAACCAACAACAATCAAGCCTTATCCGACTAGGTGGGGTTGGCTACATGCATCAATCGATATCATTAGGCTCTATCAAAAACCAAATTTCCACTAAAACCATTTTGAGTAAGGTCTTTTTCAATGGTTTCCCTTAAAGTTTTCTTATGTCTTCCTGTGCCCCCTCTAAAATCCTAGAGTCTGGAGAAAAATTTCAATTCCAAAACTTCAAATAACCCTATTAAATTATCATTTGCAGAAGACAGCCAACTACCCTTCCCTATTAAATTCGTATACCTAAACCCAAGAAAATTACTGAACAACTAAGCATTATCAAGCACCACTGGATGCTACCATAACCAAAAATAGGAAATAAAAATTTCAATAGTTATAGGACATGCCATTTAAGGATTCCAAACTGCTAAAGAATACAAGACTCTACTTGACCTAAACACCAAAAACGGTGTAAACATGACTCTTAAGTCTTAATTCCATGCAACCAGCATGGTGAAAAATAAATGAATTGATAGAATTTTATTATAAGTGCATGGGATGATAGGTCAAATATACGTGCCTCAAACATTTCAGTCAAAGGATCCTTCTTAGAATCCTGTTGTTTCCTTCTTCTCCTTGAATTCCCCTCAAAATTGTCAAACTCCGACTTGATGCTATATTGAGTTTTCTCCAACACATCTTCTAGGAAATGCTCCGCCACAGGGAAAGTAAATCCCTGGCAAATGTATCAACATAAAATAAAAGATAATGAGATACTTTCTATAACTCAAATATATAACTCAACATGAAATTCAAAAATAATGCAATACCGGTATGTCTATTGTTGGGGCATTTGCAAAGTATTCAGAGAACAAGTCAGCATTAATGGTGGCACTCATTAGAATGAGACGCAAATCTGGACGCCGAGGAAGAAGGTCGCGTAAAATTATGATTAAAAAGTCTTCATTCATGCCTCTTTCATGAATTTCATCCACTAGCAAATGACTAACACCAGTCAACTCTGGATCTTGGACCTATCAAAAACAGAAAAGAAAAGTGAATGCCACTGGCTGCAGGGAAGAATATATGAACATCCCATGTACAGCTGCAAAGGAAAAAAGTGCATATGAGAATATCAAAACCTCAACAGAAGATTAACAAATAACAAGTCAAGAAACCCCTAAACTTAAACAAGTTTAGACAGGGATTGAAATCTTAAAAACAGGAACCTTTCAGTTTGAGAGGAATCTTATATTACCAACTGCCGAAGTAATACACCAGTGGTGCAGAAAAGAAGGCGTGTTTGAGCAGAACGTTTTGCTTCTAGACGAATTTGGTATCCAACTGTTTTGCCAAGACTCTCCCCTCTTTCAGAAGATACTCGAGATGCAACAGAAATTGCAGATATGCGACGAGGTTGAGTACAAATTATGTTACAATCAGCTCCACGCAAACACGAGATCTCCTCTTCCAGAATGAAATGTGTTAGCTGTGTTGTTTTGCCACAACCTGTCTCTCCCGAAACTACCAATACCTGCACTAAAGCAAGCCAACTTTTACTTTCTGGTATAGAACCCAAACTACAGCTGAGACCATAGAAGGACTTCAATTGATGATAATTAAGGAATAATCATAAGCAAAGCATTAAAAGAAGTCCAAACAGGCCATGCAGCATATTGACAATTTATTTCACTTGCAGATCTAACTATAAAGTTTGTCCTTCTTTTCTTATTTCCATGAAGATCTACATATATTAATTATATTGAACATTTGAACTCTGAGCAATAAATGCATAAACTAACTCCTTATAGTCCTATCATGAATCAAGTCAATAAACTATGGTAAACAAGACATTTGTGTGATGATAGCTAGAAAATCTACCCACCTGATTTTCTCGAACAGCTTTCAGAAACTCAGACTTCATTTTAAATGCAGGAAGGTTCTCCCTGAATGACTTCATTGCCTTCAAACTATCACTTTCCTGCACATAAATAACATCCAATCCTGATATAAGTTTAAAAAGACAACATAAAGCAGTCAAGTAATATGCACAAATGCCGCAAACAAATGATATCAGATTGATGGTCAAAAGACTATGGAAGGTTTATGTACCTGCATATGTTCCTGCCTTTCCTTGAGAACAACACTAAGTTTCTCCTTGGAAGAATCAGTCTGCTGTGAAGAAGCAGGTTTTATAGTAGTTATTGATTGTTTACATCCCATATCAGTTGATACGGAAGGCACACTAGTGGGTGCAGCCCCCATTGACGGTGAGTTATTTAAAAGATTTCCTACTCTCCTCTCAATGTCTGTGGACATTCTAATCTGCAGAAAACTCAACATTTTCAGTACATTTCGAGATTTTGCAACCAGAAGGAATCAGACATCAAAATAGTGTAGATATACTCCACCTCCTTCTGTGTCGATCCATGACGCTCATCAAGATCTGCACGGTAATCAGGCAATGGAACTTTGCTAACAACGAGAGTCTTCCCCTTATTATAAGCATGGCTTTCTTTGCCCAAGTACAAATTCAGGTGATTAAGATTTCAGACACTCAAAAAAATAAAAATATCAGACTAAGTTTTACATGTTCACAAGTAGAAGTCAGTATATAAATGCTATGCCAGGAATGGTTATCTCCACGATTTCAATAACTGTCAAGCATTCAGAACATTATGCCACACAATATTGTTGCCCTAACTTATAGTTATAGATACAAACATAATATTGCTGGCATAAAGCACAATATGCAAACTAGGGGTATTCAAAAATCTGAAACAAACCGAGTAAACCAGTTAAACCAAATCAAACTTTTGTTTACTGTATGGCTTGGTTCAGTGCAGTTTACAAAAAAAAAAAATGTATGATCCAGTCCACAGTTTGGGAGGACAAACTGATCCCAACCGTTTATATTTAAATACATTATTTAATTTTTAAATTCTATATGTAAATAAAGAAGATGTTTCAAGTGAGAGCATTTTTTATCATGAGAGGTGAAAGGAATAAATTCTAACCATTAAACCATACATGGATAGTTAGAATTAAATCTTATTTAAAGCTCATATGACCACTTAAAAACATCACACGACTTTATATTTTATATTGACCATTCATGTAAGATCTAATAGTCAAGATTTACTCAACTCACTCTCACAATAAACCACTCTAACATTAAAGTATAAAAGACATCCTAAAAAATGAACCTTTATTTAATATATATATGTGTTGCAAAGTTGCTACAGCTGAAAATCAATGGTTGATATTGTTGTTTTGTGATATGTTTTGTACAAAACCAAATTGTTTTAATTTATTGTTGCATGACAATGTATTGTAAGAAATTCAGACTCTGTTATTCTCCAAGGTGCAGGGTACCCTTTAGAGAGTAAAGTGCAGTGTTGATTACTCACATGGATAACAAACTATGGAATTGTTAGAATCCACTCTCCTAATTTTCTCATCAATAATTACCACTGGCATTTACTCTCTAAAGTGCACTATACAATTTATAGGATTCAAATCCTTAATATAAACTATTATTAACATAATTGATGTTATAATTTCTGTTCAGTTATCTACTTTATTGGTAGACAGCCAAGTTGTTTTAATTTATCATTACTTTTTTCTAGCACTGCTAATGTTTATCATTACTTTTTCTAGCACCACTAGTATTTAGCATTGACAGGTAATTAGTGTGCTTGAAACATTAATAAACCATGGCTTGAACTGTACCAAACCGTGGACCATGGTTTAGTTTGGTTCAACCCATACGAACCCGTGGTTTGGTTTGGTATGTGAAATTCAAAGAAAGTGAGGTATGGTTTGGTTCAAGGCTGATCCTTGGACTGAACCAGACTAGACAGTGAACACCCCTAATGCACACAACAGCATTAATGTAACATCAGAGGCGAACTAGAACCAAACTCCTTGGGAGGTGGAATCAAAGATTGGAAGACAAAATAAAAGATCAGGGAAAACATTAGAAGAAATAAGCTAACTACTTTTTAGTGAGGGAACTTAGAAGAAATTATATTAGGACAAACATAGTAAAAATTACTAATTTACAATTGGATGTATAGTCTCAATCTAAGAAACACCAATACTTCTAAATATCTACTGTACTGGTGTTGGATACATACCCGTATAGGATATGCCTCAACACCATCAAATACCATTAGCCTTCATTCTATATATTTTTATTTTTATTTTTGAATTTTTGTGCGAATATATGTGAGATCTCATAAGAATTTGATAAATGTTAAGCTTCTATTGTGTCTACAATGACTAATGTTAAAAGAAAAAACTTCTTTTCTACTTCCCCCCCTCAATTATGGAATTTTCCAACTTTTTTTTTTTGTTATTTACGATGTCTTATCATAGTTTTAATGTTTTATATGTTTCTTGAGGTTTTATGAAATGATATATATAATTTTTTATATATATGTTGTGTCCTATCCTATCATACCTGTATCCTAGTTTTTTAAGAAATGGCGTATTCTCATATTGTACCGGTGTCATATCCAATACCCATACCCGTATCCATGCATCATAGGTCCCAATTCACTTGTTGGTTAAATGATAAAGCAATTCAAAGCATGCAATGGACTTACAAGTACAGCCCATGTTTATAAGCCATATCAGCTAATGTTTGCTGGTCTGCAAAACTAAAATAATGCTTAATGATCAGCTCCTGCTCCCCTCCTCTTTTCATCTTCTCTATCTTATCCCACCACTCATTCTCATCAAGGACTTCCTTCTGCATCTCAGAAAAAATTGAAACCCCTAAATTAATTAAAAGAAAACAAAAAGCAATTGACCAAAGCATTAACTAAAGCACTATTGAACTTGCAGTGACCATTAGTAAGCACAAAAAAGCTTTGTACTTTCATAAACTTTAGAACTCAATCCCGTTTCTCATTCAAATTTCCACAGAAACAAACCAAACACAATATGCCTGACTCGGCATCACCCCCTGCCTAATCCACCTTCAAATCATGTGTTTAACTTCAAGATAACGCAGCTTGCATTCATTTCTATTCTACGCCAAATACCATGTCCACCGATCAATTTACCTCGGCTTGCTGTTGCCTCAGGCGCTCAGCCCGCCAAACCGGGTCCCACCATCTTTGCTCACCGCGGCCGCCTCCCCCACCGCGTCCGCCTCCACGGCGGCCGCCACCACGACCGAAAGGCGAAGCGCCGCCCCTGCGGCCGCCGCCTTGGAAGTTGGGCCGGTAGGACATGACGGAGTTGGAGATCCGAAGGTTACCCGGGAAAAGTATGGAAGCGGGCGGGTGTATGTAGTAGAAACGATAGGAGTAGACGTTAGGGCGGAAGAGCCAGCGAGGCATTTATAAGAGCGACTGTGGAGAGTACATACAGCATAGCAAATGTTAGGAACCCAACGTGGTCTTCGGTGGACACTTTGGGGTGGGCTTGGCACTTTGGAGAGTGTGGATTGCAATTTGCAACGCGTTTGCAGAAGAGGGTGATGCAACGGCTCACAGTTTGGCTGCAGTAAGCCAGCTTGTACCGTCTCGAACATTTTAAGACCAGATACGTGTCCATTTTTCTGTGTATTTTCCTTGCTCCTTTTCCATCTCAAAATGGAAAAACTTTTATCAAGGTTTTAAAAATTGAACCGGTTATTGAATCGGTTGAGGTACTGATTCAAGATTCAATGGTCGAACTGTGGTCGAACCGTGGTTGATCCGGAGTATAATTAAATATATATTTATATTTATATATAAATATATATAATTATTTATATAGTACTAAAATAAATAAAAATTATAAAAATATAATATAAATTAATAATAAAATTATTTGAAATACAAAAAAATAATATCATAGATCAAAAAAATATTACATTCATATAATCAACACAACAAAAAAATGTCATAAAGTAAAAAAATATTACATTCATATAAATAACATAAGTTCAACAATATTCCATCAAAAGTAATCATAAAAAATTTCACAAATTATACAGGATCATCATAATCAGCATTAAGTTGTTGAACATTTTCATTAAAAAGATCTTGTTCATCTCCACCATCATGATCATCATCAAATGAAGGCTGCATTGTTGCTTGACTTGTTTCAGTCATACCAAATTCAGTATCAATATCTCTGCCTTCTAAGAAAATAAAAGACTTAGTTAGTTAATAATAATATTATAAATTATAATACATAATATCAATACTTTTATATAGAACTATAAGAATAAGACTTACCAACATGATAAGAAGGAATAGCATTGTCTTGATAAATTAAATTTTCAATATCTTCATTATCAAATTTTGGTTCAGTATCTTCTTCCATCACCCAAAAATCAACATTGTCAATACTTTCATAATCAATTAGATCATAAGTCATTTTCTTTCGATGCAACCTAAAACAAATAAACAAAATATTATAATTATTTTTCAGGTAACTAACCTAAAGTTTTAAACATAATAAATGACGCAATTAATATAGAAGTGTTAAATACTTAAATTATTAATATACCTAGATTTAAGACGCAAGTTATAAGTGACATACACAAGATCATTAAGTCTTTGATGCTCTAGCCTATTCCTCCTTTTAGTATGAATTTGTTCAAAAAGACTCCAATTTCATTCGCATCTTGAGAAAGAAGCTGTTTGACTAAGGATACGATACGCTATCTTTTTCAAACATGGAGTACTTGTGCCAAAAAATGTCCACCATTCATCTACATAGAAATAAATATAATTCTCAAAATCAACCATCGATTATATATTATAAGTTTCAAAATATTAAAACAAATCAGCATATAAAAATAAAATTGCTTACTCGGTTGAAGCTCCTTAGCTGCTGTCAAAGCAATAGGCCTATCAAAACTTTCCTTGCGCTGCCGATACACCTGTATCTCCTTCATTGCTTTAAGTGGATCATTGCAAAGGCTTTTTATATCAAACAAGTTAAGTAAACCTTGCATGATCCTGTGCTTCTCAATGAATTTCTCATCATAAAAGAAAGCAGGATTTAAAAAGTAAGATGCTGCATGGAGATTCTGAAGCAAGTGCTTATCCCATCGAGCCTTAATGATTTCTGTATAAGGCTTGTATAAGTTTTTCCTATTCTTAAACATATGCTTGATAGCATTTTTTGCCCTTTGCATGCCTTCATATACATATCCCAATGAAGGTTTTTCATCAGCATCCACTATTATCAACAATCTAATTAAAGGGCCTACAATCTTCACCGTAATAAAGCAATCATGCCAAAACTTATTATCCAAGATAATATCACTAACAGCTTTCCCACTAACACTTCTTCCCAACTTGTGTCCAGTGAAGTGCTTGTCTACAACTAAAGCTTGCAAGTCTTCCTTGTGTTCATAAATACTTTTTAAAGTAATAAAAACAGTAGCAAAACAAGTAGCTCCTGAACGAACAATTTCCTTCCAATTTGGCCTTTTTCTAAGCCAAGACAAAAACACCATATGATTGTAAACAAATATTGTTATCTTTGAAGCACAGGATGCAAGGTTAGTTACATGGGACATGTTGCTAATATCTTTCAAAATGAGATTAATGCAATCGGCAGCACAAGGAGACCAAAAAATATGTTCATACTTATCATGAATAAGTCTCCCAGCTGCCACATAATTGGCTGCATTGTCAGTCACCACATGTACAACATTACTGGGCCCAACCCATTCAATAACATCAACAAACAAGTTAAATAATGTTGTGGCATTTTTCACCATGTCTGAAGCATCAACAGATTTCAAAAATGATACACTAGTAGGACAATACACTAAAAAATTAATTAGAGTTCGTTGTCTTTGATCAGTCCAACCATCAGCCATAAGTGTACAACCAGTTTCTTTCCATGAACTCTGATAACTATCAACAAGTAGCTGACACTCATTCTTAAGATCTCCCAATAAGTGAACCCTCATTTCATCATAAGATGGACCTTTAAAACCAGGCCCAATAGCAGCAATACCATCCCATGCACCTTGAAAATAGGGTGATTGAATTATATTAAATGGAATGCTTGCATCAACTATCCATCTGGCTATTCCCAATTTAGCTTTATGTATGGCCTCTTTGCTAGCAAAAACACTTTTTAAACTTGGTTGGGCTTCTGGAGTTGTCCTTGGTGCAAAATATTTACCAATTGGTTGGGAAGCAGTTACTTTTCGCTTGCCTTTGTCTCCAATATGCTGCATCTTAGTTGGTGAAAGTGAAGGAGTAATCATCTCTTGTTCTTCTTGTTCTTATGCTTCACCATAATCATCACCAAAGCTCACTTTATCATCTTTATTTTTTTTTACTTGTTCCAAATGTGCTAACATTTGACACTTAACATCATAAGGAACTTTTTTGCACAAAGCTGTTTGTCCTTGTTTTCCTGCAAGATGCTACTTCATCCTATTAATCCCTCCTCCTTTATACCGTGTCAAACAAAACATACAAGTGTACACTGGCTTCCCATTTTCATGAGCTAAACTAACATGTTTTCATGCTGGATCACTTTTTCCACGACTAGAACTTGAGGAGGATTGCTGGTCAACAGTATTACTTTCTCTTGTCTGATTATTAGAATTATTCCATATCTGAATAAAGAGGGGATAAATAGCTTAGACTTCATGCCTAAAAAAATGTTTCCATGCTGTTGTGATGCAAGAATATAAAAAAATTTCTATGGATGTTTAAAGGCTTACTAAAGCTAATGAAGTAATGCTAGGCTTCAATGGCCTGCGGCAAAAATAAGTGAAATTTTTCGTTTACAAAGACATTTCATGTAGGCAAAATCTAATACTGAACCAACCTAAAAATACCAACTGTCAACATCAATTTCACAATTCTAGTTGCAGTGTCTTTGAAGTATTTTATCAAACACTACATGCGCAACTAAACAACAATTATAGAAACAAAAATGCTATAACCCACGTAGTGTACACGGCACAAACAACAATCAAAACCATCTGCAAGATCAAATCAAGCACACAATCTTCCCTATTCTCGACATCCAGATTCCAGATACAAAAACTAAAAAACCTCAGAAAATAAAAATAAAAATGTGCAGAGGTGTATCCGTGTATACCTTGAGAATATCTGATGGCGATAACTCACAGCAAGGAGTTGAGGATGCAGACGCAGCGAGGGTTTCTAACGGTAAGAAACCAGAGTCGAGGACGCACCGACGCAGACGGACGCAGGCGAGTTTCGGCTTCCGCCGCGAAGCCTTCATTTTTTGACTGTAAGAGACGAGCAGTCGACGACGCAGACGCACGCAGCGAGGTTCCGCTTCCGCCGCGAGCCAGCGAGGGTTTCAGTGAGAGACGACCGAACGGTAAGACGTGAGAGACGACGCGGAGCAGCGAGCCAGCGAGGGCGAGGGTTTCGGTTTTCATTCAAACCGAAACGACGTTGTTGCCTTTTTTTTTTGGAAAATATATATTAAAACGACATCGTTTTGACGTAAATATTCAAAAAAACCGGGCAACCGTACGGACCGGTGCCGGTTTGAGACAGGTTCACCGGTTTTTGACCGATTTTTGACCACAACGGTTTTGGAAGATGACCCGGACCGGTTAGGGAACCGGTTCCCGGTCCGATCGGTCAAACTGGCTGGTCCAGTCCGATTTTCAGAACATTGACTTTTATACACTCTCATCATTTTTTTGGACGGTGGAATGAAGTGTTTTATAACGTAGTAGAGTAGCAAAAGAAACTCAATCAACTTTTCGAAAATTTTTTAAGTAATGGAAAGATATGGTTAGAGAAAAATATATATTACTTTATATTATATAAATTTTTAAATTTTCATATTTTTTAATTTAAGAATTCAGAATGGAGTAGTTTTCTTTTTTATTTTAGATAATCATTAATTTTTTAACTCTTGTAATTTTAATCATGACGTAAATAATAAAATTTAAAATGATAATATTAGAAATTAAATTTATAATTTATTATATTTTATTAATAATTATTGTAACTTTAAAACAATGAAAAAAAACTCCCTATTATTCTCCTATTAAATTTTTTAAATAATAAAATAATATTTTTTAATTTTATCTTTTCACTCTTTTCTATTTCACACCACTTTATTATGAATCACTCAACTTTATTTTTTTCAAAACCCTCAAATATATCAATCTATTAAAATTATAATGCATGAATAATATAATAATACATGCTATTAAAAATATAAAATATTATGTAATAAAATTTAAATTAAATCTCTAACGTAAAATATAATATTTAAGAATTTTTTCCGAGAACGAGCAATGGTTTTGACTTTTTGATCCAACGTTGTTTTCTCTTAATTTGTCTTGTCTAATACCACCAATGTATTATGTAAAGTTTGAAAGACAAGAGAGCCATTATAGGCTGTATTTGCGAGAGTTGAAAAATTTTAATCCATGTCTGCTCATTTTTCCTGTTTCTTAGTTTAAAGAAGAATATAAACAATGTGAAAATTTTGGAAACAGAATAAAAAATACAAAAAGGAAAGGTAAGATGGGAAAAAATTGACAGTTAAACAAGCGAGAGGAAAAAGGTTTAAAAATTAAATCATGATAGATAAAATTGAAAAAATAAAAGGAAAATAAGAGAAATTCATGCTCTAAAATTCATATGTATGTATGGTTTTCTAACTCATCCTTCATTTTATTATTTTACCACTTCATGTTATATCAAATCTAATTCATCAAAGTCACTAGAAGTGGAGTAGCGATAAAGAGTTTTTTTTTTTAAAAAGAGTAATGAAAAGTTTAGGTAGTATATAATATGTTATAAATTCAAATATCCTGTTGTACAAAAAAAGTCTAGTTGATCAATAAGCCTAATTTTAACATAAACTGCAATATGCCCACAAAGCTCCCCCGAAACTAACTTTAGAGATATGTTTGGTTTGAGGGATAAGAGGGTGTGAATTTTTTTTAAACAAAAATTGAAATTTAGGTTTGTATAGTATATCATGAAAAATTGAAAATGAAAGGAAAATTCCTTGAAGTAATGTTTTCCCCCACTTTGATGTTAAATTATTGAAAGTAATGTAAGAGATGAGAAAACAATTGAATATTTCACCTCTGCATTCATTGTTCGGCCTCCATGGCTCCTCTCTGTTTAAGCTAATTCTTTTTTACCCTTCAAACATTTATTCTTTTCTTTCTCACATATGCATGACATTATACAAGAACCATAGAGACTAGCATAGATAAGGATAGAGCTGTCAGAATATATTAATCGCAGCCTAGGACTAAGTTCATGTTTGAAAATAGTTTTTTCTTTTTTTAAGAAAAAATTATTTTTTTCTTTTAAAAATATTTTAATAAAATTTTAATTATAAACTATTTTTATCATAAAATAAATTAATCTAAATATACACTAAAAAGCCTATTGTTTAATTGATCACCAAAACTTTAACTCTAACTCATTTTATGCGAATTAGGATTAGTTTATGAGTCAATCAACTAAATATAAACAAAACAATAATTAATTTTAAATTATATTTAAATGATAAATTTTACAAAATCCCAATTTCTCAATTATTATACATTGAAATGATAACAATTATTTAAAAGTTTACTTCAATATAGTAAAATAAAAAATTGAACCCACAGCCATTTGTTAGTAATCATTGTCTTATAACTAAGTCATTGTTTCTGATAGCACTATTTTGTGCTATATAATTATGTTAAATAAATTTGATCTGCTAGCCATAACTTGATTTAACTCATGGGCCAATGAAGGCTGTGTTTGGATGGACTTTTGACCCAATCCACCCAAACTAGTATTTGAGTTCTCAAACGGGGTCCCATGAATTTACACAGATTTGATTTCATGTTGTCTTTCCTTCTCAAACGGGATTTCATTCACAAACTCACGTTCACTTTGAAGCAAATCCTGGATGCTTTTACGTTGGGCGTTGAAGATTCAAGGAGAAATAATTGTCTTCCAATAGTTTCCTTCCAATTTTACCCTCTCTTTAACCTTTCAACCTCTGTTTTTTACCTTCTATCAAAGTCACTGGTGCAAAACATTTAGGATCAAGACAGTTACGGGTATATGCCGAAGGAGAAGAAGAAGAGCAAGTTTGGTGGGATGGGGGATGGGATAGACTGTGGGTGCAGTGGTAGGTGTACTTGGTGGACTTTCACTGGCTGTGTGTGTGGAGGACAAAATTGCATATGACGCAGCAGTGGCAGATCTATTTTTCCTTTTCTGCCAAACCCAATAAAATGAATCCAATTTTTCCCCCCTTGTTTGTGCTCCATGTCATTTTGAGGTTATCCATTTCATATAGGGATATGTATAAATTTTGAAATTTGCTTGGAGATAAAAAAAAAAGAAAGAGATTCATGTTATTTTATTTAAATTGTGATTTCTTTTATTTAGACCATGCACTTTATTTAAAAATCAAAATAAAATATTTATTTTTTATTTTTAATTTAACACAAATACCAAAGTGAAAAAATATTATTATAATATTTATATAATTTATTAAATTATATTTAAAAATTAATAAAATTAAATAATAAAAATAAATTAAATAAAAATAACATAAAATTTACACTCTTTATAGTAATTATAAATTTAAAAATAATTTTAATAAATAATATTTAAATAATATTAATTCTATCTAAATTATTTTTTAAATAAAAAGTTTTTAAAAATAAATTACATTTATATAAATTTATTTTTAAATAAAATTTAATTTATAAAATTTAATTTATTTAAAATTAAATTTATAAATTTTAATCCAAATACAAGTTGAGCTAGGACCATAACTCACACTCATCTTATATGCAAGGTCAATGGAATCGAGACAAGTTTTATCCATTACTGTCCGCTTCAAATCGAAGGACTATTGCATAAATGATAACACTCGATCCTGGACCACACTATCACCCAATCCTTTCCATTTTCGCGTATAAGCTGTCAATTCCACCAAGTCACTAATTCTCGAATTCAATATCACCTAATAATGGCACCAACTATCGCCTCTCCCATCCTCAACTACTTCCCTATTTTCTAATTTTATGTAATATACTTTTCAATATTAGTTTTTATTTTTCAATAAATATAATATTGTTTAAAATATTAAGACAGTTTATTTTTATAAAATATTTAAAATAAAAATTCAAATTTCTTAAGCTTGTCGTATTAAAATTTTAATTAATTTACTTATTATTAAATTATACTATTGTAAGTATAATTTTTAATATTTAAATTATTTAAAAATGTCAAGTATAAATAAAAATTATCATTCAAAAAATAAAAGAATAAATTCTCATATATAAAGAGTAAAATGCATATGTGTTTGCATTTTATAAAAATACAAGCAATTAATTTTTTATTAACAACTATCAATTTTATAATTTATTATTTAAGATAATCTACATCGCACTTTATCTATTAATCATGAAATAAATTACAAGTTTTTAAAAAATTCTTATAACTTATTTATGTAAAATAGTAACTCTAACTTTTTTAATAAAAAATTATAAAATTGAATTTGTAGAAAATTCATATTTTGAGTGACGTATTTAAAAAAAGAAGTTAACAGAATAAAAATTGTAATATTTTAAAAAATCTCGTTAGTAATATACTTGGTATATTATTTTTCTACCTAGAATAGGGGAGTGGAAGATGGAGGAATAAAATGAAGAATGTATCGAGACTTATATACATATTTCTTGTGCAATAGACAATGCATTTCAATTTTGGAACCTTAGCAATGAAATTAAACCAAATTTATTCTTTTCTTAGGAAAATATTTGGCAGCGGCGATCTTTCTCACGGTGGTGTTACTAAGCAGAGAACTCTTCGGACGGCGGTGACGCTCTATCGAAATTCAAAACTCCCATTTCATACTGCAGTAATTGAGCCGTTCAACTTACAAAGGACATAGGACGGAATTATGATGTTTGGTGGGGCAATTTTGTTCAAAAAATATCTTAAAACAGCTTTTCGGGTAAGCTGAAACTAGACTTCCGTTGGACTATTTTTCAAAATGCTCGTTCAAATAGCTTCTCAATAAGTTTCATAACAGTTTTTTGAAAAGCCAAAAGTTGACACAAAAAATCTATGCAAACACCACTTCTACACCTCATAAGTCCATAATTTAGTAGATAAGTGCCAAACTAGCCCTTATTTTATTATGTCGAAATACTTTGTCAATTTCTTCTCACCTTCCATTTTTAACTGCCACCGAGCACTCTTAAAATTTTTTTTCAGCTGTCTTTCCTTGGTACAGTAGAAATTTTTAAAAAAAAACTACAATCTAATAAAGTAAAGAGCTGTGTCATCCCAAACCAATAGAGGTGTATTTCAGCGTGCGTTTGTTTCATTTAAATTGATTTTTAAAAATTCAAATAAATTTTTATTTATTTTTATTTTATTTATTTTGATATTTATATCATTTTTTTAAATATAATTTTAATTTTAAAAACTCATTTAATTTAAAGTAATTATTTTTTAATTTTAAATTAAACGTATTTTTTTTACTAAATATAAATCACTTTATTTAAATTTATTTTAAATTAAAATTAAATTTATAAATTAAATTATTTTAAAATTAAATTTATAAACTTTAATTCAAATATAGACTACGAGGCTCGTTCCAAATGGTGAAGCTTGTGTCGTTTTGCACAACCATTAGCCTCCCAAAGAATGTGAGTAAAAACCACTTCCCAATCCATTAATGCACCATGAAATCAATCTCAGCAAGGATATTGCTCCCATAGCAACGAAAAGGATGAGAATGTTGTGTAACCAGAATGATGGTACCAAAAGAGTCAGATTCACGGACAATTTTTCTTTTACCAATTGACCAAGCCAAGCGCAAACCATGGAGAATAGCTGATAACTCTGCTTGAATATTCAGATGTCTAATCTATGATGGTCTGTTCTTAGGTTTCTAGACAATTAAAAAAGGAATTGTAAAGTAAGTTCAGGTCAGATAGAATGCCCAAACAAACGCAAGCTCAAACAATTTGAAATTTGAACTTTTTTTTTTATTGCTGTTTTGTGGTTAAGTTAATTTCTGTCAAAATTTCATTGTGAAAAAATTGAGAAGAGTAGGGACTCTGCTTTTGTTTTAAGAGCTTTTTGAACAATCTGGACTGCATAAATAAATAGTGTACAACAAATGTGTCTTGCTTATAGAATTTATTATCTAGTTTTGTTTGTGTATCCACACTTTTTTACTAGGTAGCTGAGGAGCAGTTGAAGCAAGTTATCACCGAGGCAGTGGAGAAAGTGCTTTGAGAAATTTTCCAAAATACTTTAAAACTTCAATATAGTATATATTATATATTTTTTAAATTTTTTACATTAATAGTACGGAGGTTTAAACCTAAAACGTTCTGATAATTATCCAAATTACTAATTATAAACTCACTCCTAATGGAATAATGGTTTTATTGTATATTTTTTTTAAATGTACATGTAGTGTTATAATTTGAAATTAAAAAAATACGTATACTTTTCAAAATTAAAAGAGAAATACAATAGATGAAAAGCAAAGACAGGATAAAACCGCAAGGCTTGTAACGCACCGTTTTGATTCGCCATGCTCTGCTCTTTTGCTACAGTAAATAGGGCTTGGAAATCACTGGAAATTGGATTTTGCTCTCACACACACTTTCTCGCGATCTCCGTCTTCTCCACAATCCACAACGTCATTTCCGCTGGCGGCGTCAGCTCTGGTGCGGCTCATCCATATTTTCCGAGGTTGGCCCCCACTTCCCCTTCTACCTCCCCTGCCTTGGATAGCATTGTTTGGGTTACTCATCTTTTTTTTTTTTGGCCTATTGTTAGTTCTATATGAATTTCGGAACTTCTTTTTCCCACATTTCCTTCATCTGCATTCTCTGGCCTCATTATTTATTTATTTATTTGAGGTGGGTGTTGAATTATGTAGTTTTTTTTTTTTAATCTGATCGTGTTCTGTGATAGACTGATAGCGTCGTGCTGCTTTACGACATCATTTATCTCATATTATTCTTGTTTAAGGTTTGAAGTCCGAAGCTTGAGCAAATATAAATTTGACTCCTTCGTTTTGTCTGGAAATGAAAGTGGTGGGAACGATTTTGGGAATAATGAAAATTAGAGGTGAAAATTGTATTACCCTTTTTTCTGGGAACCAAGCGGAATATGCTAAGAATAAAAATGAGAAATATTTAACTTAAATTCTACCAAAATCAATCAATCTCTCAAAAATTAGAGAGAAAGTGAAGACGAAATAAGAATATGTGGTGATAGTATTCTAAATGATACAGTTGTCTGTCTGAAAATACCGTCTCAACCAAATCTAGCTATGGATGATTATGTAATTTTAAAATATTCGCTTCATTTTATAGATACATGGATGGATGGATGAGAAGAGAGGAAAAAATTATTTTCTACTTCCTCATACTTTATTTTCCTTCATTCTTATTCTCTCTCATAATTTTGTTCCCAAATAGTTTTGGAAGTTATTTTCCAATAATTTTGTAATTAATAGTGTGAGACAACCTAGTTTAATTTATGTATATCTTTTTTTCAGATCACCTAGTTCTGTTTTTGTTTTGAAAATTGATATTTTGTTTTGGTTCTTTTTGCTAGTTTTGATCACAATAAGGAAAGGGTCATAGTAAACACGCCCATATGAACACAGTTACAAGGCATGTGTCAAGCCTACTCAAGCAGTCAGGTTTGACCTTTGAACCACTGAATAATGGGCATCATCCATTGCAGCAGCTTCAGCAATGCAGAGGCATACGAGTGAAGGTATTAAATGGGAACTTGGAACAGGCACTGGCATTGATGCAGCGTAAGATGCAATCGAGTGGGATTGAGCGGATGATAAAGCGTGAGCAGAGACACCATATCAAGAACTCTGAGAAGCGGGTTTTAGCCCGAAAGAACTTGGAGCGGAAGATTCGATCCGAGGATCTTGCTAAAAAACTTAAGGCCATTATGATCAAGAAAGTTAGGTAATTAGAGGCCTATATCAAAGCTGAATATATGCATTTTAGCTCAGCATTGCTTTTGTGTGTATATATATATATATTTCGTTTCCAACTGCAAAATATATTTCCCTTGCTATTAATTATTGACAGTAGAATTTCATTTTGGTCACATGCTTCTCTCACTTAACCTCACAGTTATTTTTCCAAGGATATCTTAGTATTTTAGGGATTCCTTACACAGAAAATAGGATTCAGATAACAAAGATGCTCATATTGTAGCGTCATTTTCTCTATCTGGCCTGCAATCTCTGATCAAAGAGATATGTGAACTCTCTTGCATATATGGCTGAAAGTGAAAAATAATCTTGCTTCATGTTATAACCCTCTGAAGATATTATTCTTGGATCTGTTGTTATGTTAACTGGTTAATTCTAGGTTTGGAAGTGATGGTAATTATATGTGAAACCTTGCAATGCATGGGTAACATACTTCATATGGTGCCATACTCTTTCAAACTATTGGTAAAGCAACGTTTAAAATTGACATGGGGACATTTTACTTTTTCAACATTTTTAGGATTGACGGGGAAGTATTTGACTTATTCATTCCCAGGCAAGTGTAAATGCATTTTTTGGTCATTAGTATTTAGGCATAGGCAAGTAGTTGTTTCTTTGAAGGTTTTGAATTGTTGTGATCATCTTCGAAAAGTCTATTAGTCAATATTTTGATTTCTAATAAATTTGTATACTTGGAAATCTGAATTTGATGATAATTTGTTAGCTAAGAACCATTAATCTTTCTTGTTTGCCCCAACCGTATGGAGGTTTGCCTGGTTATTATTTCTTCGATGTCCAAGTATGGGAGTTAGGATAAAATTGAAGGCCTAATAGGGTCTGATATGTACTGTGCCAGTGGATTTTTTGCATATCTCAATATATTTGCTTAAAAGTCTTCTCCCTTGGTCTTTGCAATGTTTACACTTTTTAAGTTTGTATTTTGCTTCTATCTTTACTTTTGTACTGATATTTCCTATTGGAATGTGGCAGGGGTCTATGAGATACTGTTATAGTGCAAGAAATGGTTGGTGTAAGTTGCCGTCATTTTGTAGGTGGCCCTTTTGTCTGTCTCATTCTCACTATGTATGCAGCATTTCCCCTCTTGTGTTTTGTTGACTATGTGTTGTGTATGCAGCATACGATCATGTGTACTTTGGTAGTTGTGATTTTAGGTATAAGATGCATGCCGACAGTCAAGTTAACTATGAATAAACGGAGCCATTTTATTATAAGGTATTACAGTGGTGATTTTGTTTTGTTCAAGGCCTGCAATCTGGATGGATAGATATGTCGCAACCCTTTGTGACAGGAACAGTTTTATATAATTGTATGCAGTATTTGGTTGGTTATATCGGGAAAATATGTTCATCATCTTTACAAAATGGATTAACTTATTTCATGAATTCTAATCCATCTCACTTTTGGTTGTTGATATAGGTTATGATAAATATTTTTTATTTGAAAGAAAAAGGAAACTCTAGCAAAAGGGGAAGACTTATAATCAGTTCTGTTTTAATTGTAAGCGATGTCTGGTGAACATTTCTATTTCTACTTGAACTAGCTTGAAGCTTGTCTCCTGATATTGAAGATTTATGTTTTTGAAATGTTTAATACTTGGATTAGATCTTGAGCTTAACTCATTCAGCATAAATCAATGTCGATGTAACAAATATGGTTGAGTCAGTACTCATTGGTAACTGATAGGGTGGCATGATGTCTTTTGGTAGTGCAACATGCAAGTCAATTAGTCAATTCTTATGCCACTGCCGCCCAGCTCAGTTTTTGTGCTAGGTAATTATTTATTTGGTCATGCCATGGTCAAGCTGACAAGCTTCATCTGTCTGCAGTCCGAGTCCTTGGCCTTGGCTGAATTTTCTCATCACTTCCATGTCATCTGATTATTGATTTTTGCAGGCCACTTCTGCTTTGTACCATTTTTACTTCACCAACCCTGTGCAGGGATTGGTGTTGTAAAGACGGTGAAAAGGGTAAGTAATGTGCAAAAATGAGTCATTATTGGGTAAACACATAATTAGTTTGTTTGCGCATCGGACCAACTGGGGCATTTAGTTTTGTTTGACAAAATTCACTTAATAAGGCCGAATTTGAATATGTCAAAGTAACTGTCACTTGTTACTGTTAGTGGTCTGGTGCACAAATTGCTTGATACGTTTCATCTTCCCAAGTGCTTTCCAAAATCTTTTTCTTTTCATCGTAAATATCCAACTAAATGAGTTCTTTCCTTTTTTTTTTTTTGGGTCCTAAAAATGAGTTCTCTTTTTTGGTAAAATGAGTTTTGTATTGGAATCTTCTGCCAGTTGATGATCAGATAAATCATGTGGTAATAATATAGTCTTCAGGAACCATGTCAAGGATATCCATATTATCTTTATAAGCTTCAGATTTAATCTTGAAATTTTCATCTTGTAAATATAATCCACGTTGACAATTCTCATACTTGGATGTAACATTTTTGTGAATATGGCTTTTGCATAATGTGTTTTTGATGTAACGTTAACAAACACCAGTTGGAACTAGGACCAACTGAATCATACAAATGCTGAGGCAGAAAAACGACTGGATTTTTTTCTTCTTTTTTTTTTTTGGGTCATCGAAAAACGACTGGTTTTGTTCATGGATTCACTAATTTTTTATTACAGTTTGGACTTTGTGCTTTTGTAAAAACAGTTTTCCTACGGGATGAGCCTTTTTCTTGGGTGGGTGGAGGGGAAGAAAATGGAGATGCAATTGCTGGTAACCTGTACTCGAATGAGTCGATGACCCCAAAAAAAAAAACAAATACTCGAATGAGTCCACTCTCTACTAAGGAGATAAATTTGGATTTAAATAAATAAAGGGTCTAACCCAAACTCTTGATAGCCACTCTCTGGGATAAGCAAAATTTAAACATCACTCAGTAACTGTTCAACAAATATTTGTTATTGCAACTCCTCTTTCAATTATCCCTTCAAGATTCAAAAGGGTGGGAAATTAATCGTAATTTTGAAGCTATGTTTAATAAAGGCTAAAAAATAAAGTGAGTTTAATTTTAATCTATTTTTATATTATCATCAAATCATGTGAAATTAAATTATTAAAAGAAATTAAATTTAGATAATAATTATTTAAACAATTAAATATTTTTAATTATACGATAATATATAATTAAATGATAATGAAAAAAAATTTATATTAACATTAGATTAAAATTAAATTCAAATAAAAATAAGGTATCATGTTTCATTTGAGATTTCTCTATTAACTGGCAATTATTTTTTTTTCTATTAAAATCACGTATCTCTTCTATTTTTTTTTTCAATCTTTTTCGTTTTGTGTCTTTGATGCATAAAATTAGCAAACTTCTCAAGAATATGCATAAATATACGGTGGGTTTGCATTAAAAGAAAAAGAAATTATGTATGGTTCATGTGTTAATTCGATTCACTTTAAACTTTAAAAGATAAGTTTATCCAGGAAATGACTAAGATTTCCAAGTGGAAAATATTTTTCTTTTTTTTTTAAAAATTTGTCACAATCATTTTCTTTCCATAATAAGTGATTTAAAACCATCTTGCCAATGCTTACGGTTGAAAATTCAAATAATCTTACCTTAAAAGCGGTCTTTCCTCTCTTGTCTTGTCTTCTTAATCTTAACCCATTTCAAACTTTCTTTTTCAGTTAAGCAAAAATGAAGCAGATAAGGAAGTATATTGGTAACAATTCACACAGGATCCTGACAATTTAAGAAAAAGAAATAAAACAATTTATCATAATAATTTTACTATATTAAATTATCAATCAATTTAATATTTTGAATTAGCTTCCTTTATGTTAAAAAAATTTACAATCAAAAGAACATAAAAAGTAATTTACCAAAAAAATAAAATAAAAGCAACTTTTGTAGAAACTAAATGAAATCAATTTTACAGTGCTTTAACTTGAAGACGCGCTGCCAGTCCGGCATTCTCCGTCTCTCGCCAATACGAAGTTTCTGCGTCTTAACCCGCGCTCGCCTGCACACGGCACGGACCGACCCATTCTCTCTCTCTCTGTCTTCTGCGATATTTTCTTTCTTTTCATTCGTCCATGTCACCTTCAACATCGTCCCCATAACCCCCATTGTCTTGTGAGTGAGTTCTCTTCTCTCTCTCTCTCCCTCTCTTAAACCTTTCTACTTTGTAGTTGTTGGATATACCAGACACCCATTTGACAATTCTCATCACGCGGACCCTCCCTTTCTTCTTCTTCTTCTTCCTTCTTCTCCATTCATCGCACCCATAACCTTGTTATATATTTACTCCTTTTTTTTTTCCTATCAAAGAAACAAACTTTTTGAATTTTGATCTAAAAATTTGTTTTATTCATTTGTTCATTTGCATCTCCAGTCTCATTGAAACCCCACAAAAATCTTAAGCTGATTCTGTGTGAGGAACCATGAAGGACTTGTTCTCCGGTTCGTTCTCTCGCTTGCGCAGCGACCGAGCGTCGCCGCCCCACCACGTCATCGAGATGAGTGGCGCCGCCCCCGCCCCCGCCCCCCGCCCCGCCGGCGGCGTCAACCTCGACAAGTTCTTCGAGGACGTTGAGGTCATCAAGGAGGAGCTCCAGGAGCTTGACCGCCTCTGCCGCAGCCTCCAGGGCTCCCACGAGCAGAGCAAGACCCTCCACCATGCCAACGCCGTCAGGGACCTCCGCTCCCGCATGGACGGCGACGTCACCGTCGCCCTCAAGAAGGCCAAGGTCATCAAGATCAAATTGGAGGCTCTCGAGCGATCCAACGCCGCTCACCGGAACCTCCCCGGGTGCGGACCCGGGTCCTCCTCCGACCGCACCCGGACCTCCGTGGTCAACGGGTTGAAGAAGAAGCTGAAGGACTCCATGGAGAGCTTCAATGACCTTAGGCAGCAGATCTCGTCCGAATACCGGGAGACCGTACAACGTCGGTACTTCACCGTCACCGGCGAGAACCCCGATGACAAGACCCTCGACCTCCTGATCTCTACAGGTGACGTTAGCTGCACTCTTTTCTTAAAATTCAAGCAGAAAAATTGATGACATCTCATATTTTACGTCTTCTAATTTCATGACAAACTTGTTAAATTTTTCGATTGTCGTTCAGATTTCAAAGATGGTTAAAATTATTGCACATTTGCACTAATTGGGTGGGAAACAGAGAATGAATTTTTTATGTGTTCTATCACTTAGTTGTGATAATTTCTCCATCATTCCTTGAATCTCTAACATATCAAATTGAAATAAAAATTGAACTTGCGAACTTAGTTGAAAATTTATGAATATGCAAACTGGTCTTCCAAATTCTAGTCTGTGAAGCACTGTTAAAAGGTAGCTTGTTGATTGTTGGGTAGGTGAAGCCGTGTCCTCATTCAAGTTTTATGTTTAGGTCCAGTTATGTCTAAATCTGATTTGGTACAAAGTTTGGAGGTTCTATAATCTGTGAGTTTCACTTTGATGCAGGTGAGAGTGAGCACTTCCTTCAGAAAGCCATTCAAGAACAGGGCAGAGGTAGAATTTTGGACACCATCAATGAAATTCAAGAGAGGCATGACGCCGTGAAGGAGTTGGAGAAGAATCTCAAGGAGTTGCACCAAGTGTTCCTTGACATGGCAGTGTTGGTGCAAACTCAAGGTGAGCAATTGGAAGACATTGAGGCCAATGTGACAAGAGCTAGCTCGTTTGTGAGGACTGGAGCTGAGCAGTTGCAGACTGCGCGGAAGCACCAGAAAAACACCAGGAAGTGGACCTGTTATTGTATTATTCTCCTTCTGGTGATCATCCTGTTTGTGGTGCTCTTTACTGTGAGACCATGGCAACATAATGGCAGTGGTGGCAATGGTGGTAGCCAACCTGCTCCAGCTCAAACACCTCCACCACCTCCTCCTCCTCCTCCTGCAGCTTAACCTTAGGTATCAAGAGTCTATTAGTATTCTAAACTGCGATGCATATTGGTTTCACTTGTTTTGATTTGATGCTTGAGCTGTCATGTTTTGGGACCTGGCAAGGGTGAGACTAACATGGATTAGCACATGATTTGAAAGGAATTCTGTAGAGTGACCAGCAGTTTTATTTTAATCCATGGAAAGGTTGGATGATGAATCCATGTCTATAATCTTGGAAGGCAGAGGTTGATTGCTCTGTTGAGGTAGATTTTTGGAGATTATTATTTTGGCCATCTCATTCTTTTTCTGAAAGTATCTTATGATGTGGATCAGTTGCATTGCTAACTGATGGTTTATATGTATTTTTTATGGGATCTTTCTCCTAAATATGATATACAATATTTTATTCTCCCTCGTGCATCATCTCTCTTCTCTTTTATGTACAAATTTGTGAGGCTGCATTGTTGAAAATGGCCCCCGCTGTCCACTCGAGTGTATGTTAATTATATACTTTCGAAAGAGTACATACAATCATAAGGTAAAAGCTCAAGTTAGTTTCAACTGAATCTGATTATTATAATAAATTATACAAGTTTACATTCTCCCATCTTTCTTGTAGTTTTGGATCTAGAACATAGAAACTTATTGTTATGATAAGGAATCAGAAATTAAAATTAAAAAAATTATAAGGGCTAGAAATGGATATCTCCAAAGTTTCTCATGGCCTCATGGATAGTACAGATTAAAACAAGAGCGTGGACTAATTAAAAATGCGAACAAATGCATTTGTTTTCTTATCGATGGATGAGAAATATAATATTTTAACATTATTAATTAAAAATTATAATTATTAAGTAATAAGTTTAAACATAAATTACTTCATTTAAATTTATTTTTGACTAAAATTAAATTTATAAAATTAAGTTTATCTAATTTGTTTTCGAACACAAACTATGATATATGAAACTGGCAACTAAGTCTCCTGACAGTAATTCTGTAATTGCTTATGGAGATAGTTGAAGTGATGAGTCCACTTTGTACCTCGCGTAATGACGTAACGTCCATTTGTATATTTTTCTTTCTACAGTGACGTTATACTTTTATGGTGGTCCATATTGTCTGCGAAATCTACTGGCCCGAACGCTTAAGATGGCAACCACACTCAAGTGCCTAACCACAACTGGGCTTGGCGTTCCAATCCGAAACTGCAACTTGGAAATATTTTAATGTCTTCCAATTGATGACCGAAAAAAAAAAAATAATGTCTTCCAATCCAATCTGTGTTTTATTGTACCTTAATATATAACCAAAGAAATTGAAAGACAAGGTAGTAACAATGAAGATATTTTGTTTCTGGTAGCAGAACTAGTGAGAAAAAAAAATGACCAGGAGAAAATTTAATCATTTGATAAAGTCACACGCGCATCCTGCTCAATGTCTCAATTAGAAAAACTCGAGCTGTCTCTATTAGAATGAGAATTCCCTTTCTCTGACTCGGTAATCTTTCGAATTTTCAAAACAGTTTTTCTTTTTGGTGCTTGGGAATTATAAATCTTCCTATTTCTCTGAGCTTGACACGTCCATCGCGTCGTTTCAACCACGTACGTAACTGCCAATTGAACACTCTTTTTGGTTTTTACTTCCAAACCAGATGGGTACCATGGTTGATCAATCCGTTGTCTGTTACATGAAAGCTTACATGAAAACTGGGATACTCCTTAATTTTCGTTAACTTTAAGATTTCAATTTTCTCACAAACATCACCATAACACATTTCAATCAAATCCTCTCCCCAAATTTCTACCTTACTCGTTTTAAGCACATGGATCCAGAGGAAGGAAGCTTCTTCAACCGGTACACACTAGAGAATGCAGAGGCAGACTTGGACCGCTCTACAGATGCAGACTAGTATTAAGTAGGATCTGCAAAACGGAAAAAAAACCATATCCAATCTTAAAAGCAACCTTTTTCTTCCCTCTAGTTCTTCCCTCCTCCACCAACTTTCTGGGGTGCTTCCTCTTTCTCTAGAAAGAAAAAAAAGAAAGAAGGAAATTTCCCTGGAACCCTTTTGTCCACTCTCTGTTCTCCCCGAACGCTTTGACCAGTTAACCCTGTCTGGTGTGGTGTCGCCTATATACGGATTGAAATAGAACCAGTCTCGCAAACTTCTGTTCCATTCCCACCCCCTTTATTATTTAAAGTACCAATAAAAAACACAAGAAAAATCCAAGCCTTCTCATTCGGGACCTTTTTATAAGCTTGCTTTAAAGACAAGCGTCCTCAACCCATTCGCTCAATTTATGCTCTCTTTCAGATTCTCTCATCTTTTTCAGTTTCCCCAACAAAATCCTTTCCTTTTCTGTCCGTCCTCTGTTTTGGGTAAATAAATCTCAAGATGAACGACTTACTCTCCGGCTTCTTCTCCCCCTCCCGTGACGAGCAAGCCACCCCGGCCAACCCCCACCACGTCATTCAGATGACGGCGGCGGCGGCGGCGGCGTCCGCGGACGACGTCAGCCTCGACAAGTTCTTCCAGGAGGTGGAGCCCGTCAAGACCGAGCTCAAGGACCTGGAGCGGCTCCACGAGAGCCTCCGCGGCTCTCACGAGGAGAGCAAGACCCTTCACAGCGCCAAGGCCGTGAAGGAGCTTCGGTCTGGGATGGACGGCGACGTGGCTCTGGCGCTGAAGAAGGCGAAGCTCATCAAGGTCCGGCTGGAGGAGCTGGACCGGTCCAACGAGGCCAGCCGGAGCCTGCCCGGCTGCGGACCCGGGTCGTCGTCGGACCGCACCCGGACGTCCGTGGTGAGCGGGTTGAGGAAGAAGCTGAAAGACGCCATGGAGAGCTTCAACAACCTGAGGCAGCAGATATCCGCGGAGTACAGGGAGACCGTACAACGTAGATACTACACCGTCACCGGGGAGAATCCCGACGACAAAACCATTGACCTCCTCATCTCTACTGGTAACTATGGATTCAGATAAATTGCTTAACTTGCAGGATTTGTATGAATAGAAATCACTCTGCAATTGCGAGGTGGCGACAATTCACACCGTGGTTTTAAGTTGTAATTCGCAATTATAATCACTACCATAATGTTGTTATTGTCAAATCTTTATAATCGCAATTTCCGCAGCGTCAACCTTATTTTTTCACAATTGCATGCAAAATTTTATAATCTTAACGTAACCGCAACTGTAACCATCTTGATGGCGCATAACAATGAGAATTGTGGTGGTGGAGCAGGTGAGAGTGAAACTTTCTTACAGAAAGCGATCCAACAGCAGGGGAGAGCCAGCGTGATGGACACCATCCAAGAGATTCAAGAGAGGCACGACACGGTGAGGGAGATAGAGAGAAGCCTCAACGAGCTGCACCAGGTGTTCTTGGACATGGCAGTGTTGGTCCAGTCCCAGGGCGAACAGTTGGACGACATAGAGAGCAACGTGGCACGAGCCGATTCCTTCGTGAGGCGTGGGGTGGGGCAGTTGCAGGTGGCCAGGAAGCACCAGAAGAACACCAGGAAATGGACCTGCATCGCCATCATACTGCTGCTTATCATCGTCTTGGTCATAGTTCTCCCAATTGTTCTAAGAAACTGAGATGTTCTGCAATGGAAATGGATTGGTGGCTTAGCTAGGAAGAAGGCGGACTGGTTCAAAGCTTATTGGTCAAGTCAACCTACGCCGCCTTGACCCCAAAAATGCCTTTCTTTTGTAATTAATCTTGTTTTTGGTTTACACTTGCCATTGGTATCTGTTTGAAGATTGATACGTTTCGTTTGGTTTGGTACTCTGGTTTCTAGAACCTCATGGTCCTGTTTTGGCATGGGTGAAGGAAGAGGAAAAAGAGAGAGAAGGGAGAGAAATTGGCTAAGGCAGGGTGATGTTCATGGTGGTGGGGTACATTCTTTTGCAGATATATATAATTTTTGGGTTTTTCTGAAATTTTCAGGAGCTGTATTCCATGGGTGACTCACCTATATGTTTATATTGCAGGAGGGAGTTTAATTATTTTGTGCGTTTATGCCGTTGTACATACAATATTGCAACTTATAAATCAGTAGCATTGCTTTCACATGCTTTTTTATTAAAATTATCTTTACTCGATGATGAAACTAGAAAGTCTTTGCTTCTATTATTATTATATCTTCCAAGACAGTGTCATTTTCAAATTTGCAAAAAAAAAAACTGTTTTTTATTATATTTTCTGTTTAACACTTTCACTAAATGTATTTTGGAAAATTACAAGATGAGAACTTCTTATTTAAAATATGACAATAAAAGAATAAAACATGATAATTTCGTGTAAATAATGTACGTAACCATGTAGATTTTTTATGATAAATAATTTATTAGAACATTTTTAATTCAAGTTAAAAGTAGGCCACTGTATTAAGGTTAGGAGATTAAAAAAAAATTCCTGTAAGTTATATAAAAAAATGTAATTTCTGTAAAAGTTATTGAATTTCATGTAAATTTACGAAAATATATCTCGATGTGGCTTTATACAAATTAAAACAATATGTGTGTGTATGTAAGCTTTTGATATGATCGCTTCTACTATAAAAGTAGAATAAATATAAAAAAATGAGATGGGCCCAGCAGAAATAGGAAAAGCCTACACAAAAATGCAAAAAAAAAAGAAAAAAGAATGTGCATCAAAATTGATGTACTGTCACCAGATTGACCTGCAACAAACACATTCCTATTGGAGACACCATCATACGAGTAGCATAATTTGAACTAGATGGATAGTCAGATTTGGAGGCTGCCAAAATACTAAGATCCTGGTACCACGCTTTTCATTTTTATTTTTATTTTTATTTTTTGTTTTGGCTTGAACATTTTTGTCATCATCAGAATCACTCTTACTCTTACTCTTCCCACCCTTTACAGCTACTAATTTAGTTTCCTCATAAACCAAATAAGTATTAAAGGGTCCATCAGGTAAGGGAGTTAAGGAAAGCAGAGACAGTTGGAGGGTTGTTGTCATGAACACAATGAACACAGCACCTAGCTTGACGGGGCTGTAAACTCTTCAGGCTAAGTTTCACGCTCTACAGTTTTGCTTGAAAAGTGAAAACCAAGAGAGAATTTATGAACTGATAATAAAGTTTCAAACTAGGGTATATAATAATAACAACCATGCATAATTTTAATATTTTATTAAAATGAAGAACATAGCAGTCTTTCAGCAACATATAAGACATTCAGTCAAAATTATTATTGCCGGTTAGGTTATAACTTATAATTCTGCCAATTCCCGTTTACCCAAATTTAAGCTGCTCCCTCCAGCATGGCTATTATGAGGAGTGACTTGAATCTGACGTGTGAAAAAAGAAAATTCAAAGCAGTTATCATCCAATGTTCAGTGACAAATAATTTGTCAACGAAAAAGAGTAAAAAAAAAAAAGGGGTTGAGAACACACCTCTGCATACTTCTGTTTAAATTCTTTCACTTTTGACTGAGAAGGTAGCTGAAGTTCATTTCTTGGCTGCACCATTCTTACTAAGGACAAGGTGATTATGATGTTGAAGTTGGTTAGTTATTTACTCATTTCAAAAATCTCTTTTTCCTTCTACTCAGACCACTTGACTTTATTGATTAAATGCTGTTGGAAACATTGGAAAATGAATAAGAGCCAACATATAGCCTTTACAACATCTTACATCATATTATTAATCACTAATTAACGTGCAAAATACTTGCCCCAAAAGTTGCAAATTTTTAGTGAGCACAAGATCTGCTTGATTTGCACAATTAATAGAGTTTATACAAATGGAGGAAAATGAATTTCGTTAGATGATAACTGCCTGTGTCACGTAGAGATTGCAAAGAAAAGGATATGCATGGAAAAAAAATAGTGAAGATGTTGTTCTAAAAATCATAGAAGATTTGTTGCCCTTCTCTTCGCTGTTTCACTTACCTTAGCTAGTGTCCCTAGGAACATTCACATCTGCTGCAGCATCTCCTTCGTATCTTTCTCGCTTGCAGGTGTGAGAGGTAAGTGAGTTTCATCACAAACTATAGCTATAGAATTACAATAGCTATAGAATTAACATCGATCCCTTAGAGATTTACTCAGTATTTGTTATTGAACAAATACATCTCACAACTGGCAGAAGGTGCATTTAGTGTCTGCCAATGTGACTAGTAATTGACTGGAAATATGACAGAAGGACCACTGTGGACAAAGCTAAATGAATGTGCAATTTTGCGGGCAAAAATTTGATCAATTATATACCTCATGTACTGACACATGACAGCAATTCCAAGCTATCAACAGTACTTCCTGTATTTTCATCAATTACTAGAGGAGATGAAGACATCTTATCTGCAGCCAAATTCAGTCGTAAGGGCCGGCCTTGAACCTCCTGAAAACATTACATTGCATTATCAAAGCTGTTGGTTAGATTAGGATATTACAAGATGAGCTTAAAGTTGCATAACAAATCTACCAAAATTGTGCATACCACACCGTTCATAGCATTCAAAGCAGCCTCTACATCCACAGCAGTTTCAAAAGAGACAAACCCAAAGCCCCGAGATCGTCCGCTGTCCCTTTCATAGATGACCTTGGCACTCAGTAAGCCTGGCTGCTCAGCAAAGGCATCTCTAAGATCCTGGGAAGTCAGCCCCCAACCAAGGTTTCCAGCATAGATCTTGTGAGGGCTGTCTACAAAGCCACTGTAGTTGTTACGTAAATTTCCCATTACTAGCCTTTCGCCTCCTTTGGGCACTTTTGGGAAGTTTACCTTAAGAGTCCTTCCTCCAACTAGCTGTCCACCAGTATAGCCATTAACATTAGCATTAAACTTTGGTCGCTTATACAGCCAACAATTTAATTATGAGGATAATTTAGAATAGAAAGCTCAGTTGGCATCAAGGCATTTGATGGCCTGGCTGTGGCCTTAGAGTATGGATTTTTATAAGATATTTCCTAGATCAAGACCAAACAAAAAAAGAAATATAGATATATCCTAGATGAATATGACAAGACAAACTGATACGAACCTTGGGAGAACCACACCCCAAAAGCTAGCTATTGAGGTGGGAGAGACCAAGGCCATATAAACCCCATTAGAATCCCATACTTTCGATGTGGGACTCAAGTCCATACCTTGCAATTGGGTCATAACATTCCACCATGCTCCACAGTCCCGGCACCCACACAGGTTGGCTGTGCACTAGCCCTTTTGACTAGTCCCAGGCGAACACTGCAATGCCAGCGTCACCACCCACGCTGCTCGTTTGTAACCAAGAGACATGGTGGAAGGCTCTAATACCAATTTGATAGGAACCAAATACTTGATTACTGAAAATTGGGAATAATCCCGATTACAGCAAGTGTTCAGGCTCTTACACTCACAGAAAACTAACAAAACACTCAAAAGGAAGAAGAAAATATAAGGATAAAATCACAAACTTCGAGAGTCTGCACCTCCTAGCCAAAAGGCCCCAATTTCCTCACTGAATAATTGTCTACCCTCTCTCCTCTTTGTCCCTTCCCATTTATTCCCTCCTTCCCACTGAAACGGCTCTGTGGTCCCACTTGCCACAAGTGCAAGTTTGTTACAAGCCCATTTCCCCAAATTGACCTCACCCACAAGCTCATATACGTGTTGTATGCCTTAGTGAAGGATGACAATCACAAACGAAAGTTGGAACTCTAGTTTATAACCAACCAAAATGATAATATGACAAAACAAACTAAAGTTGGAACTCTAACTAATTTATAACCAAGCCTTGATAGTGCATGAAGTTATTCTAGTAGTGTCCAGCTTCATCTTCACTGTCTACAATACCGTATTAGTACATAGATGAAGAGTAGTATAGAAAGTAGCAAAGAGAGCACCCTCCTTTGCAATCTGGATTTTTTCATTATCAATGAACAATGAATCACTTATCCAAAATCAATATCATAAAGACTTTGTCATCCTTTTATACGGAATAACTCAGTAATGGTGGGAGTGAACATACTCTTGGGAATGGCTAACACAGTAACACTGTCTAGATCAGTAGCCGTATGCAAAGCAAATTAATGATCAGAACAACAGGTAATTTACAGCAAGGAACCCCTTATCATCATCATTATTTTTATTAGGATAAATTACAGCATACCCCCTATGGTTTGACTCAAAATCATTTTCTGCAGTACAAAAATTGACACTTTGCTCCCGTGATTTCCTCTGTTATCATATAATTAACCACATTGTGGTTTTTCCCCATCTATTTTTTAACGGAAGACACATATCTGAGCTATCAATTTTATTTTATTTTAAAAAAAAAAAACCCTCTTTTCCCTCTCAGACTATTGCTGAGTCAATGTCTTGCAATAAAAATATTAAAACCTCAACATTTGGACTTTCTCTGTTAAGCTATACATAGTTTAAGGGATCTTAAATCTGCCTTCCACCATCACTTTCAGATCTTATTGCATAAGAATCAATATTAGTCCCTTTGTTGAATTGGAATTAATTCCTTATTGTCTGAGTTTGACCGACATAATTTTGCATGTTAAGCTAAAAGAAAGCTATGTGCTGAAGAAGCATAGCAATCTGTTGTGGCTAACGGTACAAATGGTGCTAGTAATGGAGGCCCAATAGTAAGTTCTTCTAATCAATGTAACTTATGTCCCTTCTTTTCTCTCTGATAAGAGCTTGGGCTGTGGACTGTGAACAGCATATTAATGCTGATGTGGCAAATCCCCTTTCTCCCCTCCCCGCCCACAAAATTTGGGCCATCAGAGCAATATCTGCAGTCTCATAAGCATGGAAGAAACAGGAAAACAAAAAAGGATGATTATTGTAATTTTTTTTTTTTCAGTTTGACAATTGGTCTGCAGATATGATGGATGGGAAATTCGATTTTCGTGCACTTATATTTGCACATATTACATGCACTAAAATGTATTTGCTTGTTATCTGCACGCCACATTTTGGCAAGGACCTGGTGCCCAAGAAGTAGCTGCTCCTTACAATATTTTGTTTATAGGCAATTTGCCTCATGAGTTATGGCAGTACCAGTAGGATGCTTGAAATGCTCTTCCAACAATATTTATTCTTTTTGAAATGTTTTTTCTAACAGCTTTAGTACATGTCTTTAGTTAAAAAAAATGGATAGGAAAAAACAGTGAGTTGTTATGTGATAACGGAGCAAAACACAAGGGACAAAGACAAAGTATTAATTTTTATATCAAACCACAATGGTTAAACTATAATTTACCCTTTTTATTAAACTTAAGCCATATCTGGATGATCCACTTAAACATACCTCAACTAATCCACCTTATCACTATGAGTATAGTATAAATGAATTAAATTTTGTGCGAGCTAGTGTATATGAGACTTACAGAGCCATCAAACATTAGAATTGCTTGTTTGGCATCCTCAACGCTCCGCATTGTAACAAATGCAAATCCTCTGCTCCTATCCGTAAGGCTATCATATATGATCTATAGAATCCAATCGAACAATATAGGCACAAACGCAACCCAAAATTAGATTACTGTAACATCCACAAAATCTTAAATCTATCAATCAAACAGCAAAGAAGCAGAAAACGTGAAAGGGGAGAAAAAAAAGAACTGGAGAGAAAAAAAATTATGTGAAAGAAGATGAAGAAGGAAATTCACAAACCTCCACAGACACCACATTGCCAGCCTCTCCAAAGAGCTCGGCCAACTGCGAAGAAGTCACTGAATAAGGCAAATTTCCCACATAGAGCCTCCCAGTTCGGTTTGAGTCTGACACCTTCTGCTCTTCCTCTTCCTCTGATTTTTTGGAAAGTTTCTGGTTCTGGGTCATCTTTTTTGGGCGTCTTGAGCGACTTGGAATCCATCGAAGGCAGCCGAAGGCAGGTGAAGATGGTAGAGTGAGAGAGGAGAACAGCAGAAAAATTGGGACTTGAGGTTGAGGGGCTTTAGGGATGTGGGTCTTTGAGGGAAGTTGCGGGTGAGTGAAATGGATGAGTGAGTGAAGGAGAGGTTATAGATTCTACTGCAGACAGAAGAGGAAGCAGGAGCAGCCATGGAGACAGCAAAGAGACGAGCGTGACGCTATCAGAAAGATTAAGTTACCCTTTGAATAAACTTAAAAAAAATATTTTTTTATATATCTTATTTAAGTAATTTTTTTTAAAATAATAATTTTGTATTTAGATAAAATATTTTTAAATAATAAAAAAAATTTTAAGTTTGTTTAAAAAAAATAAAAATATTTAATTTATATCAAAATTATTAAAAAAGATATCAAAATATAAGATATGATGAGTTATGATATGTAAAATATGATTAAATAGATTAGTATAATAGAGACGGTGAGATTTTTAAATATGTTATGGTAACAACATTATAGAAAATAAGACATAAAATAATAATAATATGTCTAATTGTGTGCTTAAAAACTTAAAAATATGTTGCTAATGTTGTTATATTTTACTTTTTTTAAATAATATAATCATTAAAATTATAATTTAATTTAAAATATTAAGACACAATAATTTAAAGTTATGTTGTTTAAAATATAATTTATAAAATTATTTAAAATAATTTATGTAAATAAATTTTAAAAAAAAAAAAGATGATATAAAATATAATTTTTAATAAAAATAAATATTATTTTTATTATAAAATTATATTATAAATTATTTTTTTAAAAAAAAATTAAAGATCATTGATTTTTTTTAAAAATAAATTAATTTTTTTTAATTTTTATTTTTTAAAAAAAATTATATTCAAATATACTTAAAAATATATTAAATTACTTAAAAAAAATACTTTTTAAAAAAATATATACATTTAAACGGACTCTAAACTTTTGTGGGATGACTCTCTCTTTCTACATGCCGAATATACTTTTTTTTTTCTTATCAATTTTCTTTTTTTTTAAATATTTTTAAGCATCCAGTATTTTTTTAAGAAATAAAATTTAAGCATCCAGTTCAGTGCTTCACCCAAGATCTGGCAACCGCGTGACCAGACAAGGGGTTAGACAGCGAGTTTTGTGGATACCCCTTAAAATATTAGGACTTTTTTTATGTTTTCTATATATTTTTTTTAAAAGATATATATCTTCTTTATGTCACAAAACTATCTTGTTAGAAAAAAATAAACATGAGTTTTTTTTATATAGAAGAACCTATTATGATAAATTATAAATTTATTAATTATATTTAAATTTTTTGTATCTTTATATATCCAGCTATTATTTTAACCATGAGAGAAAATTTTTATTTATTTGTAATTTTTGAATGAGGTATTGCAGATTTTGGGGTTTTTTTTTTTAATTATTAAGATAAGATACTACCACATTTCAAACATTATGTACTACAATGTGCTAAGTGAGCAGTTTTTGTGAATTATATTTTTAAAATTCAATTGAAAAGTCATCCTAAGATATGATGACTTAGCATCGTGTTATTGTGAAAGAAATTAACATTTACGCGTTGGGAATGCGTTATAGCTCAAAGGACTTTCTAGTTACAAAGCTAACAAATTTTCAAAAGCATGTTAAGAAGTCCTCTCAAGCAAAATAAATTATTATGCACCGTTTTAAAAGTCAATAATTAAAAGCAATATTGTGATGAAGAGCCTCTAAGAATTTATCTTCGTAGTTCGTACTGAAATCAAAACTTTTTAATAAATTGTTGGGCTTGCCAACATTAAAGAAAAATTAATTGAAAATCATAGCTTTTTTCAAGGGAAGTTGCCTTATAGGATGGCGACTTTTCATTCAAAAATCATATTTTTTTCTTTTGAAGGGATAAAAAAACTCGTGATGGAATGTTGCCTACGTTTCTTTTCACCGTGTACAAAAATTAGTGTATTTTGATATATAAATTTTAAATTTAGATAAACTGAAAAAAAAAGAAAAAGCAATATCTTAATAAAAAAAGCCTAGATTTGGATCATTTTTCGTGGAATGACGGGATAAACATCCGTGGTTTTTGGTGTTTTGGATCAATTTTGGTGACTTGTAATTAGTATTGCAGAACAGTATGTTTCTGCCAGATTTTTCTTAATTGTACTGATTTCGTTTAAAATCCAGAAATCTTAAAATCTTAATTTTTTTAAATAATCCTTCTAATTATTAAAAAAATATACTACTTAAATTTTTAAAATATTATGATTATATCTTTTCATTTAATATTTTTTAAGTAATTAAGAGAATTTTATGCTAATTCTTAAGCAATACTCTTCTATTACAGTTACAGATATATTCCAATGTGAATAGTTTTTCTCTCAGGCCATATATCAAATCTCAAGTAGCCAACATCTTAGTCCTGCTTCTGCAGAATCACAGAGGCAGTTTCTGTTTTAATGAAGAACGGTCAATTGTCTATTATATGAGATACCAGAAAAAGAAAGAAGAACTACCTAAGTAGTTGATCATGGCTTTCACAACCAAATGCTTTACTGTTTCAATTCTAGCTGAATTCTATCAAGAATTCTAACTATTTTTTTTCTTCTTCTAATTGTGTAGCATTATTCTTTTCCAAATGCAAACGATAATAAAATTTCGACAAGCTCTAGAGGGAAGTCCAGACAGTACTTTATTTTTCTAACAAAGATCACAGGCCAAAGTTGTATGATACATTGCTCCAGAAAGTCAGAAATCCAAAATAAAACACCAGGGCTAGACATGATCAAGAGTACACATATAACTAGAATTTTATGCTTTTATTTTAACACAGACAGACACAATACAGTCTACTGTATCAGGATATCAAGTCATTAGCATGTCTAACCATGCCACGACAGGCCTGTGCAGAAGACAAAGACAGTACTATAGATATAATGAGCCAAGGATGAATTGCCAAAGCACGAGCCAAGAATGATTTGCCTTCAAACCAGATGTTGGGACGAGCCTCCAGAACGAAACTTGTCACAGTTAAGACAAGATACTGCACAGAGAGCTTCTTCATCTGGTCACAGCAAGGATGGGGTTTGATACAACCTTGCACCAAACCCACTAGTATCCTTGCCAATCAAACAAGGTTACAGCAGTTACCAGCTGCTGCAACCCATTTTGTGGGCATGACAATGCCATGCCCACTATCTATCATGCCTGTCAGAGAGTGGACAGCAGATCCAAGATGATTGACAGCAAAGCTATCAAAACCTCCCCGTGAATACATGCTAGTCACCTCTGACCCAGAAATATTTGGACTCCTTCCATTGGTCTCCTTTGATGAATTTAAAGTTCCAACCTCGGATTGCAGGACTTCAGAACTCTGACAGCCACTGGACTGCAATTGTCCCCCGCCAGTTTTATTCACTTCACTTCCACTTTTACCATTTCCATTAGTGGAATTTCTTGTGTTCAAGAAGCGACCACCGCATCCTCTTGGTCGCCGCATTGCATGGAGATGGCGTGATTCGTGCATATAGGGCTGTAAGACAAACACACAACCCAAACTATATAAAGGGCAAGGAAACAATAGATTTTACAATTAGTCAAACATTGTCATCGCTCATCTGGAAAGAATTTAAGTGATAAATCTTTCGGCTGAATAAAGGAATGCACATGTTGATGTCTAATATTAGAACTATTCTTGGTTATCTTCTTAATAAAGAGTAAAAGTATAATCTCACTTAAGCTTGGATCTTTAAATATAAAGTGCCTTCTTAATAAAATCATTTTATTGAATAAATTTCAACTTGCTACAGAGGTACTTTATCTCATAATTCATCATCATATTATATCTGCTTGACACAAACACAAAAGAATAAGAGTACATTACTACAGCATACAGCTAACAAAGTCCTCTGCACCCTGACAATGATAATGTACCACTTTCCACAAAAATTTGGTCAAACCATCCTATCACAACTACATTGTTTCAATGTCACATGAATATAGTTTAAACACGACCAAAAGTTTGGGATACCCATATAAGGAACCATACCTTGCGACATTTTGTCAATTTATTCTTGAGTACAGCTTTTGCACGGGATTGCCGACGTCTGATGATTCCATGGTACTGCTTAGCATTTACGTAAGTTGGTCCATCATCAGATGTCAAGTTAAGTGGCAGCATTATTCGTCCCTAATTTTTTTAAATATGGATACATATATGAATTAATAAACAGTGAAAGATTTACAGCAGATAAATAAATGATAACTAAACAGACAATGAATACATACATAAATTGCTGCACAGACTGCATTTTATAAGTTATAATTCAATTATAAATTACTTGTTTTACTTTGTACTTCATTACTTCTCTTATAAGCGATAATTCAATTATAAAGCCTTCTGCTACCACGTCTACAAGTTACCTATGTTACCCAAAACCTATGTTGCTCTCCTATGCTTTGGCATCAGACTATAACATGGTATTTACTTTTGCCTACTATCATACGCAACTTAAAATCAAGTACCAGATTAAAATTAGTAGCTATAATACAATGAGAAGCCCGCAACTAGAACTTGAAGATGGGAACAGGAAATATGCAGCATACAGACAAATAAACAGCAAGTTATTAATATATGATTATAAGGCCAAAAAATCTTATGCAGTTCATTCGGAAATTTATGAAAGGTTAAAAATTAAAAGACTCACTCTTAAGACCTTGCCATTTGATTCAAACCTATTACCTAAAACTCAGTAGCCTCAATGGGCAGATCCAACTGCGCATCCACATGAACATGTTAACATCTTGTGTGCAGAGACATAATAAACACAGTAATATCATATTTCACAACCAACTTGACTACATTTTTACAGGTTACCATAAGATTGATAAGAACACTGACAGGATAGCTCTAAATTGATTTTTGGCTTTCCCATATATGTACACACCATAACATACGGCAAATTTCCCATGTAAGCATGTTGAAAGCATTGCATGCTTTATATAGATTAAGAAGCTTGCTGAAGTAAAGACAAACCGAAATTTGAGGTCCACAAGTTGAGAGGAGCCCATAAATTTGATCCATATAAGGATATTTTGCACAGATCTAGAAAGGAAAAGATGCCAAACATAAGGAATTCATATCCAGAAATAAAATGCTAAAAATCAAAGGGGTCACTTTGTGAGAAGTTTTACCATAGGCTGACTGAACCCTAGCTCAAAACGAGTGCGAGGATCAGTAAGTGATGACTGCAGTGATAAGGTTGCCTGAGGCTTTTGTGCATCACCTGATATTTTACAATCATCTGAAGAAGAAATGCCTGATTGGTTAGTCACAAGAAAGTTGAAGTGTCAGGTGTAGCAAAAATTCTCACTTCAAAATATTGAAAAAAAAAGGAATAGCTTTTTTCTGTTAATTTAAAGAAACCAACAATTCTATTGGAACCTGGAGCATAATTTTAGTTGAGACCTTATGCCAAGAATCATTAAGAAAAATTAAAGTTCAAATGTGTTTGAAGATAGCAGATGGGCTTAAAAGGATAATCTCATTTTATCAGCTGGATAAGAGCTGAAGGAACTTTCACTATAATTTGATAACCAACACTTTTTAAGACCACTAGGCACATAGACTTTATGGAACTTTGGGAGACAGTAAGAGAAGAATCATTCTCTTCTGTTACCGTGTATGTGAAAGTCTAAGTGAATGTATTATATTGATGCAATCTCCCTCCTAAAGATTATCAAATGTTTGCATGTTTCAACCCATCTTTAACTAGTTGAGATACACTGCCATTCTATATCAAATTAATTTCACCTAATGCTCTGCCAATCTGTTAAATAATACCATTTGGTTGGCCTTGAAAGACTTTTCCTCGAGGGCAAGGAGATTTTTGAAAAATTACCTTCCCTGCCTTTGACTGTTACTACTAATTCTATTGACTTCCTCCCAAAGTATATTAGAAGCTCACAATATGGCAAAGCAGAAGTCTCTTATGAGGTACCTGTGGAGAAAGGTTTTCTCAAAACCTCAAAATTCAAGTCTATTTTAGTACTGCAATGCTCTCTCTGCAGTAACTTTTGTTTTCGAATAAAAGTCTCCTCTCCAGTATTCTAGATTAACGTGTTTTTTTAGCTTACATTTTCCAATACAAGTCAGTTAGCACAACAGTCATACTCTGATATCAGTAAATCAACTTGAAAGACTAACTTTAAGTCTTTAGATCTTTCATATGAATAATCCATTCCCTTGTGGTTGGGGCCCATCATTCTGAACAACAAGCTTCATTGTTCGCATATCTTTCTTCTCCACACCTATAATGTCTTTAAAAAAAAGGCCCTCATATCCAAGCTATTTAACCATGCCCTATCCATGAAAGCAAAAGAAATTCCAAAATTTGACCATAGAAAGATATGCTACAATGTAGTTCCTAGTCATCCAGATCTTAATAGAAAAGAATAATGTTTTCTTTATTTTTGATTTCCCAAACTATGCACAGCTATGCTAATCTTTCGATGAATTACTTGCTCAGACTTCCTCAGTACGGAAAGTGCAAGAGTGAGTAAATCATGCTGAAAGTAGTGAGAAAGATTAAGGCTTTCTAAGTCAATTGGAACTGAAAATTGAAATAGACAAACGAGAATCATAGACTTGAAGATATAGATATTTTTATTAAAAAAAAGTTGCATCAACACAATGAAGGCTGCCCAGAGATATCTGGAGGAGATATCTGAAATAAACTGAGGTGGTAATCAAATGTAATACTCCTTTCATTCTTTGAGTGCTAAACATTCTATCTTATTTATTCATTCAGATTGCAGTACCTTGTAAAACTTTTAACCCATCTGCACTGGATTATTAAATTATTACTGCATATAAGCTCATAAGCACGTTGGACATCCTAATGTTCCTACATAGCTACTCTGGTGATTTGCTAGAAATTTTTGGTGCTACCAGGAAACAAGCAGATCATAATAAATTGAAATAAATTTACAAAAAGAGGTTTTCATTTTTTGAAAATAAAAGAGAAGGTCATCCATCCACATCTGCACCTTCCCTCCATTTAGATTTCCGAGACAGGCGGATTGTATCATTAAAATGTTTCTTTATCATAAGCCACCTCACATGATATCCATCTCCCAAATATTTTATGGCAAAAAGATGGACAAGAACTAATATGTGTTATATCCGTCTGTCATGGTCACAATTCTTTTAACAATTCACATATATTGCTAGTTTGGTATAAACATGAGTACCTAATTAATGCAGCTCTAATGAAGATACAGCCAAAATCATATTATATACCTGGAAAGAGGGTAAACTGAGTTGTATGCCCTTCATCCAACACTTGTTCAACTCCTCTAACTGATTGCTTACTGCCAGCAAGTTGGTTTACGTAGTTGGGAAGCTCCAATGAAAAGGGTTTCATTTGGCCACAAGAGTCCCCATAAACTGATTGAGATCCAAAGGCACTCCACCAGGGAACTGAAGTTACAGATGACAACTGTCCAACAGAATTGTGGGCAAGTCCTTCATACTCTTTAAGATAACAAGTTTGCATCGCCATTTATATATACCCTCCAAAATGATCCAAACGATGATTTATAAGTTAATCTCGTTTGTGTAAAGTAAACTATTTCCTGTAAGCAAAGATTGAAAAATAATTACCAAAACATGTGAAATAATAAGACCGAGGGCCAGAAACAATACTCAGTGAAAAGGATAATTTTCCAAAAATTAAAAAAAAAAAAAGAGTACGCTCCCAATTTAGTCGTCTAAAGACTGTGGACATCAATTTAGTCTTGAATCATGGAAGGTAACATTAAAATTGTCCTAAAATTATCCTTCTATGTATGGAAGACTAAATTGATGTAATTTTTATGATTAAGGGATTAAATTGATGTTACTTTTATATAATTGAAATATTAAATTGATAATATTTTTCGATGATTAAAAGACTAAATTGATATCATTTTTTTTTTGAAAGAGCAAAGTTATAGTTGACACAATCTGACTAAATGGTAGGTTTAGTAAAAAAAAAAAAAAAGAAGAAATAACAAGGGGGCGGAAGTCTGTTCTACCTCAGATTTTATTCAGTCTTCAGCATAAGCGTCAGTAAAGAGGAGCTGAAATGAAAAATAAACATCAATAGAGAATTTCAATTTCCACAGCTTATCAATAATAAGAACTCAAGCAATAAGATTATTCTAGAAAGCTCAAGCAATAAGAACTCAAAACTTTAATGCTTGAAAATGGAACATAAAAGTGAAGATAAGGAGACCAAGTAAGAAGAGAATTACAATCTAAGAGAGACACAACCCAACAATTTCAGCAGAAAAAGTTCAAACAGTGATCCAGAAATGAGGATGAAATACAAAACCCAGATACAGAAACCAGGTATCCCACCCGCCAGCAGACACCAGAAATCAAAGCTAGAGAAACAAGAATAAGCCAAAAAGAAATTTGAAAAAAAAAACTCCCCAATAAAAATATACAAAAGAGCACAAAAAGTCAAGCTCAACAGATTGAGTTGATAAGACCCATTAATTGCAAGAAGAAGAAGAAGCAGCAAAGAAAGGGAGAGCATTCACATCTTAGACTCAGTGGTAGAAGCAGAAGGAGTAGCAGCAGCATCAAATTCTATGCAGAAACAGAAAAACCCCATTAGGTTGGAGCCATGTCGGTACAATATGAAGCAAAAGCACGCGCGCGCGCGCACACACACACAGGAGAGAGAGAGAGAGAAGGAGAATGTCACTATGGAAGAGGGACGATGGATGCGTACGAGTGTAATGGAAGTACACGCCAAACCACCGATGGACTTTGGCTTTCATGTATCACAACTCACAAGGACCCCCTCCCTTTTAGTACTATCTGCCACTATTTATTTTTTATATATTATAATTTAACTCTCAACTCTTTCGCACATCACTCCTTCTTCTCCCACTCACTCTCTCTCTCTCTCTCGTCTCTTTCTAACACTATGTTTCTCTCTCTAAAGTTTAGAGATCCAAATTTTGGCACTCATTTTTTTTAAATAATTTCTATTCTCCTCCTCCCTCTTTTTTTCTTCGTCTTTTCGGTTATTTGAAGTTTCTCAAACTATAACTTAGAGGGTGCAAGAAGATGGTTTGGAAGGTGGCCAAACTATAAAAAAATGTTTTCTTATTATGTATTCTCACTAACAAAAGTGGAAGTGGGTTCTTCCTAGAAAGTTTTAGTTTATTTGAGAAGTGGTCCTTTTTTTTTGTCAACTGAGAAGTGGTCCTGAGTTTGCATAGTTATTCTTGGGAATGGGTGAGTTGGATTTTGGCCCATCAGCTCATGAGAGGGTGGGTGTAGCATTAGGAATACCCGCTTTTTCTATTGAAAAATTTTATTATTCAAGAATCTCTCGTTTCTTTTCTAAATGTTTTGCCATATGTGAATGGAATAGCTAGTTGTTTTCACCACTTAAACCCCTCATCCCATTTGAAAATTACATTGAACATAACCAATTAAGTTAGCTATTACTTTCGTTTTAGCTTGATTTATAATCGTTTTAGCTTAAGTAATTTATAGTCGTTTCAGGACATACGAAAATCTTGGATTCGTTTTCTTCATCCTTTTGACTATGTACTTCTTTATTTTCCCTTGTATAATCCAATATAAAATAAGATGGTGGTGTGTAGAGATCAAAGAAATTTACATATATTTGACTAAAGATTTATAATGGGTTTGCCTCATAACTACATGACTTTTTTTTAAAATTATTTTCGTATTAAGTGTCATAATTAGCTTAACTGGCATGGCTCTGGAGAAACAACCTATTGTTATAGTAGTAGTTAAGTTGTTAGTTGTGACCCCTAACAAAAAACAAAGAAACCTGTTGGGTAGACTTGTTATGAATCATAGGTTCCACGAGCAAACCTGATGGACTAATTAAAATCTTGTTAAATGATTAGAATTTTTCAAACCAAGTATTTAGATTTAAATTATAAAAACTAAGATGGTGTACTTAAGTAATAAGTAAGTTATAATCTCAATATAACGAGTTTTATCCATAATATTAAGAGTTCAAATCATAATAAAGAATATTTTATGAGAAGAAACAGTTTTAATATCTTAAATGAGTTAAGAAAAAAATTTAAATTTTATAAAAAGTTAATTTCCTTTTATCATTATTAATATTTTTAGTGATAAACCCAAAATCTCCATACCCATGATCTCCTTTGATAGGTAGCAACCCAAAAAAAGCCTGCACTATTTCAATAGGCAGAACAAGTAGGCTGTAGAAATTTACAAATAATATTATACAAGTAATAAGGTTAAAGGCTTAAAGCATTGTTAATTTTTACTACAGAGAATAGGTTCAGCCCTCCAAACAATAAATAAGCAAAGTACACGATAATTATACTGTGTGCCCTTTTCAGTTGATCAATTACTGATGCATGTTTCAAAATTAGCATCTAAATTGGACATAATTGCATTACATTACATACAGAGATTATTGATTATATTAATTTGCAAAAGGCAAATTAGAAAGTTAAGGCCGTTTTAGTTCATGAAACATTGTGGCCAGTGCATACTAGTTAAACTAGTTATGTCACATTCAAAGAATCATTCTAGTAGTTGGCACAGTAATCAAAAAGGAACATTTTAATCTAGAATTCCTAGCTAGGATAGGTCACAACTCACAAGTCAATTTCAATCTTTAGCCCTTTGGCGTATAGTAACTTTCATTGTGCAAGTCTAAATGCCTTCGCGCTTCAAGTTTGGGTTGTTTTTTTGAAGCCGGCCATAGGCATTTATGTGTTAGAATATAGTAAGAAAAAATAAATGGTTTATGAGACTTTGAAGTTGGCTCTACCAGCCATTTGAATTTGATTAGGTTAAAATACGAAAATCACTTTTAATTATGAATTATTTTTAAAAAATTCCTATGTGCTTTAAAATTTAGTAACATGATTCTCTAAATTTACTAAAGTATATATTTTAATACAAATTAAATTTCTGTGCATGTATAAAAATTTTTTTATAAAGAGTCAATATACACAGTTTGATAAGTGTAACGAGTCAAGTTGTTTTGACTTTTAAAATATAAAATTTTTTTGATAATGATTCATTAGAGAATTTTTTTTTTTTTGTATTTTTGCCTTTTGATCAGTGATATGCAGATGCTGCTTCCTTCGCCCTACAAGTTTGAGCTTCGTTTTCGTAAGCCGGCTATTTGTTTGGAACTTTTTGAATACCAAAATGTTGCCTAACTAAGGTGGCTTTCTATAAGTAAACTTTTCTACTTGTCAAGAGCTCCTTTTGTTTCATCCTCAGGCTCCTTTTTCATCATCACCTTTTATTACTCTCCCCCTTCTTTTCTGATAAGAACCTTTGATCAAGAGCTCCTTTTGTTGCATCATCAAGCTCCTTTTTCATCATCACCCTTTATTACTTTGTCCCTTCTTTTCTGATAAGAACCTTTGTCACCTAATAATTACATTATATAAATGCAAACGTACACCATTTATAATTATTAACCACTTACTAAAACAAGAAAGAAATAAAGAAGAAGCGAAAAGGGGATAAAAAAGACAGAGAGAAAGGTCGAGGGAAGGGACCACACAATATATATGTTGTTGGGCTTGTCATGGGTTTTTTCCTAATTAAGATGCACAGTCGTTGTCTTTTGGTTTGTTTAGTTATATAAGATTGGCTCAACGGCTACTGTCTTGAGAATTTCTTTTTCTGTTTTTCCTTGTTAATGTGGCTTTGTTAATTATTAAATTATTTTGTGGGATTACTCGTCATGAATCAAAAGAGATAAGTATGGATCTTTCTTCTTTTCTCACTGCGTTCTTTTCTCTTGTTTTTTATTTATTCATTCATCAATTGAGATAAGTATGAACTTGGAACTAACCTCCACAAGCTGGAAAAAAAAAAATTAAAGAATGAAATCTAACACCGCTTATTGTATCTTCATGCTATGTTCTCCCTAACATAATAAGGGAAAGTTATAGTAGCAGCTTTGAGGTATATATGAGTAAAAAATAGAGATTTCACTCTTTGCCTTTGATATTATATACTAAAATGGATCAAATGATCTCATATTGTTGAAGGTATATATTATACCTTATTGTACATAGAATTGTTTCCTACTCTCTCCCTTGTTTCTTTTCCAAGATGAAAGGTCATTTTCCTTTTATTGAAAATTTTAGGAAGAGAAGAAACCTAGGACTCCCAAGGAAGAGAATACTTAGGCATCTCTAAATTCTATATATATATATATATATATATATATATATCATTCACCCCATCATAGATGTCCAATATCTTCATCATTTGTTCCATCTTCATAGGGTAGGTAAATCTTTGGAATGCACCATGATATGTACAAAAGATGACACAAGTTGAATAAACCAAGGTCGGATCTATCTGGAAAACTAAGAAAACTATCACTACAAGAAAATATCAAAATAGTAATCGATTTAGCAATCAAAAAGTTTCAGTCAATAAAAAAATACTATTTGTAACTGAAAATTTTTCAATTACTATATCGGTTGCTAATTTAATTAACAACCGATTTAATAACTAAAATTGTAATAGTATTTTTAAAAAGTAAAAAAAATAAAAAATAAAATTTCAAATTGGCAACCGATAATTAAGTTGCCAATGTTTTATATATATATTTTTTAATTATATAGCAACTGAAAAATCAGTTGCTATATAATAAATTATGTTTTCATTTATTTTTTCAAACATTAGTAACTGTTTTTTCGGTTGCTAAATTTTTTTAAAAAGGAAGTGTAAAATTTTAATTTCTTAATTTAGCAATTGTTATATCAGTTGTTATAGTTTTTTTAATTTTTATATTTTAAAATTTTGTTTAATGACTTAAAAAGCAGTTGCCATAACATTAATTATTTTTTCAAATTTTTTTGAATATTAGCAACCCCCTTTTCGGTTGCTAAGTTGGAAAAAAATTTATTTTTTCATCCGTATCATTGTAAAAGAATGAAAGGGTTCATTAAAAAAAAAAGAATTAAAAAGGATTCATTATAAATTTTTTATTATTTAGTTTTATTTTTTTATCAGCTTTATTACTTAATTTTAAAAAATAATGCAAAAACAAGGTGCAACAATCTCAGTTCTTCCTTGATCTCCCTCTGCGTCTGCGAGCTCAATGTGAGCGCCGCCGCCGCTGGAGCCCCAGTCGTCGCCGCCTGAGCCCCAATCGCTGCCGCCATCGTTTATTGCTTCGTCTGGCATCCTCCTTGCTGGTTCGTGCGTGTGGCTTCACCATTCGCTGGTTCTTGCGTGTTGCTTTCGCCGTTGACGCGTCATCAGCTGGTCGTGACCGCTGCCGTCATCGTCTATTGCTTCGTCTGGCATTCCCCTGCTGGTTCGTGCGTGGGGTTTCCCCTTTCGCTGGCTAGTGCGTGTTGCTCTAGCCATAGACGCGTTGTCAGCTGTGCATCCTCGTTGTGAATGGGGCGTTTGCTACTGGGAAGCCGTCAGGTATGTCCTTGGCCGACCGTCGTCGTTCTCCGGCGGGCATTGTCGTTCTCCTCTATTTTTTTTTCAATTTATTTGGTTATTTTATTTTGAATGCTTCATTTTAAATTTTTTTTTTGAAAGAAAAATCAGTTCTTATTTCATCCATAAGATTCTTGCATGTCTTCGTGAGGCCTTAGAGAAGTGATTTTTGTCTTCCTCAAAACAAAATGTTTTGTTTGATCACTGGAGAACTATAAACATTATTCGGTTTGGTCACTCTTATAGTTTAGATAAATTTTCTGTTGCCAGAAGCATAATGGATGTCATATGTATGCTGTTGGTCCAGAGATTGGGTTGAATTATGGTCAAAATGTAGAGGAGTCACCAAATATAGATGCTCAAAAATTTTATGATTTGTTACATGCAACCCAAAAGCCTTTGTGGCCAGGATGTAATAATCACTCTGAGTTGTCTGTTGCTGTTAGATTATTGAGTATCAAATCAGAGGGAAACATTTCCCAACGATGTTTTAGTCAAACAGTAGCCCTTATGCAAGAAACACATCCTCCTAGTAATCTTGTCCCTCAAGACTTCTATAGGACCAAGAAAATAGTTTCTAAACTTGGTCTTACTGTTGAAAATTTTGATTGTTGTGTTGATGGATGTATGTTGTATTATGGTGAAAGTGCAGACAAGGAAATTAAAGAGTGCAAAATTTTGTGGTAAGGCTCAATATAAAACACAGAGAGTTGGTAGGGGGCAATACAAAGAGATACCTGTGAAAAGAATGCATTATTTAAATCTTATTCCTAGGCTAAAAAGACTATATGCCTCAATGAGTTCTGCTCCACATATGAGATGGCATTATGAAAATAGACGAGAACTGGAGTGTTGTGTCATCCACCAGATGGAGAAGCTTGGAAACACTTTGATGAAACATATCCTGATTTTGCTGCTGAGCCACGAAATGTTAGGTTAGGTTTATGTGCTGATAGTTTTACACCATATAGTTAATCAGCAACACCATACTCTTGTTGGCCAGTAATTGTCACTCCTTACAATCTTCCTCCAGAATTATGCATGACTACGCCTTATATGTTTTTGACTTTGATTATCCCCGGGCCAGATAATCCAAAAAGCAAGATAGATGTGTATTTATAGCCTTTGATTGATGAGATGAAGTTATTATAGGAAGAAGGTGTCTTAACCTATGATATTTCAAAAAAAACAAAACTTTATTATGAGAGCTGCATTAATGTGGACCATTAATGACTTTCCTGCATATGGTATGTTGTCAGGTTGGAGTACAGCGGGAAAATTGGCATGTCCATATTGCATGAATAAATCAAAAGCATTCACTTTGAAACATGGTGGTAAAAGTTCTTGGTTTGATTGTCATCGCCAATTTTTACCCATGAATCATGTATTTAGAAGAAATAAGGATGCATTTTTCAAAAATCGAATTGAAAAAGACCACCCCCCCTCCTAGGTTGTCTGGGGCTGATGTGTGGGAAGATGTGTCTGATATTCCAAAAATAACTAATGTTGGTCCATATACATGTGATGGATTTGGAGTTACTCATAATTGGATAAAACAAAGCACTTTTTGGAAGTTACCATATTGGAAAACCAACTTGATCAGACACAATCTCTGATGCACTAGATGCTGTTAGAACAAAAATTCTGCATAATGGGATGGGGTGGGGTGACTTTAGAATGGGATGGGGTGGGGTGGTAGAAGAGGGGTGGGGTGACTTTAGAATGGGATGAATTTTTGACACATTGTAGTTGAATTGGAGCTACACCAATACATGTTGTGCTAAATTATGGTTGTGATGCACTCATAGGTCCTTGTTTTGTTGAGTTCCTTTATCTCTGTGATAGTGTGGGTTGTGAGCAGCTAGCCTTTTTAGATTGCATATTTGTTATTGATTGTTTGCTTGGGGCACGTGTGGTGTTTATCCCATTTGTCTCCCAAGTGGGGTCCTCAAAGTTAATCCCCATACCAATATGGGGCTTCTTTACGTGTGGTAGGACTTGACCTTTTGTGATGAATTGAAGACCTCTATATGATGAAATTAGGTAATCAATCTTTAATTGACTCTTTGAATGATGTTTTTGGTCCTTTCTAATTTTTCATTGTGTTTCACTGCCTTCTATCCCTTTTAGGCTTTGGACAATGTGGGTATGTCTTTTTAATTTTGTAGAAGTGAAATGTTGTTGCTTGATTGTAGAGGCTCTATAAGTAAAAAGGAAGCCAAATTTAGGCTTTAAATTTAGGCAATTGTCATTGCTTTATTTGCACGCAATGTAATTACAGTTAAACTAGTCTTGCTTGACAGGAACGTTATGTTTTAACAAGAATTTTGTTTACTATAATGTTATATGAAATTTGTAATTTCGTATTCTAAGTGCTGGTTTTTTTTTTTTTAAATATTATCTTTTAATGGGAAGAATTTAGACGAAAGATGGAAGAGGCTATTCAAAGAGCATATCAGGAAGGAAGTTCTCCACCAAGAGAGATTGATGTGTGGTGTGATACAGCAGGACTGAAAAAAGGAAGAATTTATGGCTTGGGATTAGAATCTACTGTGATAGAAGGCCGAAAACATTATTGTGGCTCTAGATCTATCATCTGAGTGGGTATGAAGACAGGAGTTAGATGAAATGAAAAAATAATTTGAGGAAGTTCAAAAAGAAAGAAATGAACTTAGAAGCATTGTGCAAAATCATGAGAGAGACATTCAGATAAACAATCAATTATTGCGTGAGATGATGGCGCATATTAGCTTTTAGCCTTCTAGTTCTCCGTCTGGATTTCAGCCACATCAAGCACCATTACATGGACATTCTAGAGAGCATCATATGAAGGAAGGAGAGGATGGGGCAGAGGAGGAGGAAGAAGATGATGGAGACATGTATGAGTAAAATATTGTTCTGACTCATTTATAGTTGATGTTATAAATATAAGTAGACTTTAAACTCTATATTTTGTGAACATATTGTGTAGCATTTTGTTGTTATCTAATTATCAGATGTAATGTGAATATCAGGTTTTCTAACAAAAAAGTTTTAACATTATCCTGAATTGTTTTTTTAAAATCTTTTGTTAATTAGCGACCAATTTAGTGATCGTTTTATTAATTTAAATAATATCATTAACAATCTAGCAATTGCTTTAGTAACTGATTTTTTAATTAAAACTATGTAGCAACCGTTTTGGCAACTGATATTTTAATTAAAACAAGGTAGCAACTGATTTAGCAATTGCTTTTTTAATGTTAAAAAAATAATTATCATTTAGCGGCTGTTTTAGTAATCAATATTTTTTATTACAACTATGTACCAATCGCTTTGGCAATTGCTTTTCTGATTTTAGAAAAATAATTATTATCTAGCAACCGTTTTAACAATTGATAGTTTAATTAAAACTACGTAGCAATGACTTTGGCAACTGATTTTTTAATAAAACTATATAGCAACTGCTTTGGCAACGGATTTTGTGATGAAAACTACTTATCAACCGCTTTATCAACCAATTCATAAAATAAAAGGAAATATATTAACATGTAGCAACCGATATGGCAACCGAACATTATTTTTTAAAAAAATTATTTGATGTATAGCAACCGATATAGTAACTAATTTGAAAGAAAAAAATAAATTTTATTATGAATACATTTTACATTTTCGGTTGCCAAACCGGTCGCTAGATAATTAGCAACCAAACAAATGGCAACCTCCTCGTATCGGTTGCCATATCGATCGTTACTTCATTTGTCAACTGAATTTAGGAATATAGCAACCGAAAATTCGGTTACTATTTAGCTTTTTTCTTGTAGAGTATGAACCTATTTACCCGTTCCCAAGTCGTCATATATATATGGCATACAACCTCTTCTAGCTTGTTGGGTTTTGCTTCAAATCTATACAAAATTGCTTATCTTTTCCTTCTTAAGAGTTAACGAAAGAAAAGTTTAAGCTGGTGGAAAAATTGGTTCCAGATTTAATGTTAATTGAGCTGCTTTATATCAACAATATTCCTTGGAAAACTTAATCATACTAATGACTTTGATTATGATACAAGATATATACATCATATGTGAACTATTGGTTATTATATTGTCGTACATTAATGTGAAAGGGAACAAAAGGACATTATTGTTAATTTGTTTTATGATCTCACACTTTAAAAGAATAATATAGTTGTTATTAATTACAAAGTAAAGAAATTGACCTAATAACTAAAGAATTGTATCTTTTATCTTGATAATTTAGGTTGAATCTTAAACTAGCTCATATTTGTACAAATAACTAAGGGCAATAAATATGAATTGGATTCTTGATACATCCATTGAAAGACAATCTTGAATTGATTGAGAAGATTGGGACTAGAACTTTTGATGTTTTTTAAAAAAATTATAATTTTACAAAAACAGAATATAATTTTGTAATTTCATAAAAATAAATTTACAATATTTATATATAGAAATTATAAACTTTTGTTTTTTGAATTTTTCACATGAGGGAAAGTTGCTTCATTTCAAACTCAAAGCATGCCACAAGTTTTAGCGAATACTTACAGCAATATATTTACAGCAATATACTTACAATTGCTTATTAGGTCAATATACAGGGATCATTAGTAGAAATCAAGTGATTACTAATAAAAATCGAACTTAAAACTTTTGAATCAACACAATTTAATCCAACCAATTAAGTCAATTCTTATTGGCAAAAATTACAAACTTTTATACTTGCCAATAACAGTTAAAATTATGTATTTTCTAAAATAATTATGAAAATTAATATTAAAAAATAAAAAGTTTATACATTTTTAATGACAATTATAAATAACCTATTAATATACAATTTTTTGCAGATATGTACAATGACAAAAGTTTGTCAAATCCTCCTTGGCATGCTGCAAATTAATATAAAGGGAAAATTATATAAACACTTAAACTTTATCTTATTTTAAAGAAGTTATTGTTAACTTTCAAATACATATATGAGAGATCTTTAAATTTTCATAAACTTGCAAATAAACCGTTTTGTCCATGTTAAGCGAAAATTGTTTATCACATGCACAAGTTCATTAATACATGTAACCGTCTTTAATTTATTCACATCATTCTTTATTAACAAAAATTCATTTTTTAATTTAATTTTCTTTAATTATTTGATATTTTCTATTTTCGACAATAAAAATTAGATTAAAAAGAGAAGATTTGCTTTACTTTTTTAAAAAACACATAAACAAATAAGAGATTGCCATGTGTATCAATGAATATGTGCAAGTAACTTGATGATCCGGTTTCTATTTAGCTGGTAGGCACAATGAACTATTTGCATGTTTCAAAAAAATTAATGACCTCTCACACGAATCTATAAATTCATGATAACTATTTTAAAACGAGATAAAATTTAGAGATGTTCGATTTTTTTTCAAATATAAAGTATTACTCAGAAATAATGAAACACATATTATCTTTTATATAAATTTCAACTTTTGATTATGGTTAATAATTATTGTAATGTTAGAATAATGTTATTGAGTGGCTTAGAGTTAGCTAAAGTGAAAATTTGAATAGAAGTCTTGGATCTATATAGTAACGACTTATGAATTTATTTTAATATATAAGAATGGAAGGATGTAATAATTAAAACTTTTACAATAATTTATTTTTTATATTGTCATTTTTTAATGAGTGTACAAATAAATTTTAAAATTTATGTTAATTATATTTAATTCATGTATTATCTAAAAAAGATTAAAAATTTAAGTAATAGTCTTTAATTTGAGAAAAACGTTGCCACTACATCCTCAAATTTACATTCTATAGAATAGGAGAGCATGCAATATTAGTTAATAAGAATTGACTTAATTGATAGGATTAAATTATATATTTTAATAGATTTTATGTTCGAATTTTGTTAGACTTCTTTATTAGTTGTTTTTTTTGGTGTATCCAAAATATTGTGACATACCATTTACCAAAGTATTTATAATTACTACTCTGTAAACCCTCACCAATACTTGTTACATGTTTTGGCTTTGGAATTGGATAAATTTTCCTCCTCCTAAACTTTTCTTCACTTAAAAAAAAAAATTGAATCCTCGGGGTCTTGGAGTAAATCTGTAAATATACAGATACAGATACCCATTTTCGCTCGCTCGTTTGGAAAAAGTTATATCACTTGCCTGTGATCAATTATTGTTCTTGGATTTTTTGTTTTCCATGTTAGCAGTATCGTTTGCTGCTAGGGTATATTCCTTAATCTTCTGCTCTTTTTACTTAATTCATGACACTCTTTTTGTACTTTCTGTTCACGAGTCAATGTTTGCCAATGAAGTTACACCAAACAGGTATTATCCAATTTAGGAAGATAATAGAATTTTCGCCTGAGAAAAAGAGACAGTACAGACTACGGAGTAGAAGAACCAATTACATAGTGACAAGCCTAGCTAACATGAGAAAAAGAATATTCGTCAATTCACGAGTTATAGCAGCAATTAATTCTTCAGACCTTGCCAAGACTAGAAATGGAAAAATTTCCCAACTCTACTGATAAACAAGCGACTCTATGTAGTCCACTCCTGGCATAACCATTCTGACACAATGTTTTCCTACTCTTAACAAACTCCTTGCAGAAATTGGACACCGCACTTTGGTCTCTTCCATCACTTAGAAATTAACTCTTGGTAGTGCAGCTTCTAATCTAAAAGAGTAAACTTGTAACATAAGGGACCCAATATATAGACGATCACTCATTCACTCCCTCCTCTAAGGAAACCCATGCACCAAGCTAAGAGATACTCCTTACAAGAGTCTTTTATCCCCCTCCCTCAAGGTGCATGCATTTGGGTGGGCATGTGTGTACTATTGAAACGGTGTTTTATTAATTTTATTTTATTTTAATATTTATATTATTTATAATATTTTTTTTATTTAATTTAAATTTATTTTTGATTAAAATTAAATTTGTATATCAAATTTATTTTATTATTATGGGGTGTCACTTGTGCTGCGTGGTGACCCAAAAGCACGATGGCTATCCAAGTGGAAATCTAGCGTAAGGGCACGTAGAAAAAAGAGGAGGGTTTGTACTTTGTACTGTGGCATTTGCAATCCACGTCAGATTCGGATCCACAACTTTTTGCACTTTGTTAAAAGATGAGTCGACACTGCCACCATTGGGTTCATGACTTCGTGTGGATATGTCAAGGGGGCTTTTCTTGCTTTCTGTATTAAAAAATAAAGGTTGTGGGAGAGAAAGTGACCTCCATTCCCAAAAAGTTTGATTGCATCACCCTCTGGGTTCTAGTGGACATGCTGGAATGTTTGTTTGTTTGTTTGCGCGCCCAAACTGTGAACGATTTTGATGTTTCTGCAAAGAATCATGCCATTCTCACAATTATTTTACTTATAAAAGGATAATTATATAATTTTAATTTTAATTTACTCTTAAACGTTATACTATCATTTATTTATATATTAAAATATTATTAAAATAATTTAATTATAATAATAATTATATAAAAAATTAAACTTATTTAATAATATAATAATACATACTTAAATGATAATATAAATAATTTTATATTTACAGTAAATTAAAATTAAAATTTAATTTTAATGTATTATTAATGTAAAAATTTTATATTATTATTTAATTATGAGTTAAAAATTAATAAAAAATTTAATTAAAATAATAATTAATTAAAAAAATTAAATATTAAATAAAATATGATTAGATGATAGTATAAAAAAATTTATATTAATAATAAATTAACATTAAATTCTAAATTAAATCTAATTATATATACAGAATGATTATTGACTAATTAATTATATTTATTACATTGACATTCCACGGACAAATTAAATCTTTTGTGATGAAAATAAGAGTGAATATGCCATTACTCTTCCATAAGCTTACAAAACGTGTCAACAAGAAAATCACTCCACACCAAAGCAAACAGTGATTGAGAGCGGTTCTTCTGTGACTTCCACAATTATATTCTGAAAGCTAAAATGTTCTTTCGAAGGTGACGTTTGCGTTAGTCCTTTTAACCTATAATATAAAGAAGTTTAGTTTGATATGATATCACACAATTGCTTTTTTTTTTTTTGTGCTGATATCACACAATTGATTAAGTGCATGTTTTTATTTTATGTAGTTTTAGAAATTGTCAGATCATGATTTGAATAAAAGTTCAAGAGAAATCATAACTTAAAAATTTTTAAAAATTAAACCAAATATGCTATAAGTCATCTAAAATCTATTAAAATATTAATAAACAAAAACAAATCAAAATCCCCCTTCTCTTTTATACGCCCATGCTAATTATGTTACTAAATTCAGTTTTGTGGCCGCACATATCCTGTTATAGTTTTTTTTTCCCTACAATTAATGACTACTCAGCTGCTTTAGTCTCTCTCTATATGTGTGTGTCTATATATCGTTTACTAAATAATAGTAATTATTTACAAATAGCAAAGTTAATGACATAAAAATGAATATGAACACCCAGTTAGATTTTGTTCTTCTATCAGTTTCTTATTTAATCAGCAAAAGAGCTTTACTCAAGTTACTGTGAATGTGATAATCCATGGTTTCAAACCTATATTAAATGTGAAGAATAAAATGGCATTAATTGTCATTAATAACCTTTCGCTAGACCCAAAGATTGCCCAGGGATGAGTATTTTATACAGGTGAGTAAGGGCACAAATCTTTGCTTTCTCTTTCTACTGAAAAGCACAACACCAATTTAATCTCCGCCCCCCCCTCCCCCGAATTCATGGCCTCTAGAATATTCGTAGATAGTATAGGTTTTATACAAGATCTAGCTAGTTGGAGATCATGCGAAGCACAAATCTATATCGAGCTCCATAAAAAACTGTTGCAGAGAAAATGAATGCCTTTAAAGTTAAACTAAATAATATTAATTAACACCAACAAATTTGTAAGACCATAGTGGGTTTGGAATATATAAATCTGGGTTTTGAGCATGAGGTGCTTGTAGTTTTAATATATGGGTCCTTAAGCTAGAACAGCGAAGCAACAAAAAGGTAAGGCGATTTTGGATTTTGGACACAAATTTTGGTGGAAGCATGAATTGGGTGGGAAATAAATTCAATGTATGAACGTGCTAGGTTGGGGTTGTGATTAAATGGTTAAGATGTGGAGCTTTGGAGCATTGATATGCTAATAATCATACTAAGCAACAAAAAGGGTATTTTTTGTTGAAAAAAAATTTAGGGTAAGAGAAACTATTCTCATTTTAAGGAGAAAACAAACCATCAATCTCAGTGAAAATTTATAATAAGATTATATATTGCTTACCAATGATAGGAGTTATAGGATTCAAACTCAAATTATGTAGTTTTGATGAACGAAAATTCGATTAAATAAACTAACCCATTGACACAAAAAGGGTTATTATATGTATATATATAGTGGAAAAGACTCTCAAGTCTACTAATAAAAGCATATACAGACAAAGTAAGAGGAGGGGAAGCAAATTATCATCAATTAAGCAATGATGATTGTTTTTAAACTTTGAACGTAATAAAAGCAAGAAGCAGGGATTTGGTGGGAGGATTCATGCTGAAGATCCAATGGAAGTCATGGTCATCTGAATTGGGGAGCCACTCAAATGCGAAGAAAATCGAGCATGCGTCCAACATCAACGATCTTTATGTAGAAGAAAAGGTGGCATATTATGTTGGTACATAGAACTTGCGTTGAAGTTCCAATTAAGGCACAACAAAAAGTTATAGAAAAGTAAAAAAAAATGAATTTTTTATTATTTGAGGAAAAAAATTATTGAAGGTTACATTAAAATGAAGATTTCTTTCAAATCAAAATTGAATTTAAATCTCATCTACTATAATAAAAAAATTTACAATCATCTAATCATATACTAATATATTATTAAAAGAGTTTGGCTATAAAAAAGATCAACTTGAATATAAGTTTATGTGATTCTTCAAGAATGACTACATTTCATCTTTAAGTGTTGTTATGGTACTTTAGATGAGTTATTAAATATTTATTAGTTGTTCTGAAAAAAAAAAGTTGTGAATATAATATATATCATTCCATTTATGTGGGTATTATAAAATTACAGTAATTTCTATTATTTTGTTTAGATTTGATAGATATGTGAAACTTGCCTCCTTTGTTTACTTAAATATTGAACTTGAGACTTGATTAAGCTTTTTGTCTTATATTTTAACTTTGAGTTCATATTAGTCCTTATCTTTTTAATTTGTTCATTTTAATCCCTCAATTTATTAATTACATAAAATGTTACTCTTATAATGATTTTTCATTTAAATTATTTTGTTAAATAATAATACGTTACATGGAAATTTTTGTTGAATAATGATGTGTCAAATGATTAATGTAGTAGTCTTAGGAAAAAAAATGTTAATACGGCACGCTGCTGTATAATAGAATAATTTGGATGAAAATTAAATTATCATAAAGATAACATTATATGTGATTGGTAAATTGATGAACTAAAATAAACACACTAAAAACGTAGAGACTAAGTAAAAATATATAGACTAAAAATATAATTAAGCCTACATAAACTAACACAATTTCAGGCAATTGCTAATTATATGTTTAATACTCTAAATTAGAGAAAAGTATCATCCTTAACTATTATAAAAAAAATATAGACTAAACCTTCAATTTGGTCATTCAAAGATAGTATTGATATCACTTTGATCCTCTAAAGAATGTCGATATCAATTTAGTCCTTGAATTATAAAATGTGACATCATTTTGGTCTTTTAAAAAATTGACATTTATTTAATCCCTCCATTATTAAAAATATCATTAATTTAGTTTTTAAATTATATAAAATTGACATCAATTTAATCCTTTAATCATAAAAATTATATCAATTTTGTCTATATCTATATACAGAATGATGATTTTGATATTATCTTTTATGGTTCAAAAACGAAATTGATATTAATATTCTTTCAAGGATTAAAGTAATATTGACACAATATTTAAAGGACCAAATTATGGATATATTCAAAAATATATATTAGATGGAGGTGAAAAATTTTATACACACATACATTCTTAAAAATTATAAAAAGTTGACATAAAAAAATGAAAAAAAAATGAGTTTTGCCATTTCAATAATAATATATCAAAAAAAGTAAGAAAAAGTGGCAAAGAGCAAGAGGAAGAAAAAAGAGAAATTTTTATATATTTTTATAGTAGTATATTGACCTAATAAATACATAACATATGGCACCATATAATCAAACAACTGTTGGATAGTATTTATGACTTTTATGAAAAAAAAATAAAATTAGATATGAGCCCTTGAGAAACTTTTGAGAATATTACTTTTAAAATAAATAAGAATTTCTCTAGAGAAAAGAGTTGGTGAGAGCCACATTGGTAGTTCCCAACACTCAAATTTTTAAAAATATTTTTTATGTAATTTTATGGCCTCTTTAAAACATTAAAATTATTCTTTAGTACTTCTCAAGATAAAATTTTTGGCTCTTCCCTTGATTAGAGGTGTTATTTATACCTTTAAAAAAAAAACAGAGATGTAACAATTTTAAATAAAATGAGATTGCCACTAAGCTTTTAGCAAGTGGATTAGTGTTTTTGAATCATTTTTATTTCCACCTAATGGTGATTTATACAGTTCGATTGTTAAGTTATAATAAAAGAAATCTCTTTAAGATTGTTCGAGATTTTTAAATTGAAAAATCTTCCTTAGAATCTTCTCCAACAATTAGTCCATGTCTCCATGACCTTAATTCCTTGTGATGGAGCCACCGATTCAGCACAAGTGGGGAGATATATCATTGTGTTTGAGAACTATATTATATAATTAATATTATAGGACACTACGAATAATTAATATTAATTCATGTTTATTTGTGGGTTAGGCAAACTATGTGACATCTCATACTAGGGGATTTCTTTTGGTGGAAAGATATTAAAAGAATTTAAATTGTGTTAATGAATTTTCAAATTATTAAAAATTATGTATTGGACTATTGGCAATAAGCAGACTCCAGCGTGGCACCAAATTGAAAACATAGTTGTACAAAGAAAGGGGAAAGAGTCTTAATTCTTTAGCCCTACAAATTCAAGCATACGACTAATAGTTTTTTTTTTTTTTTGGGTACGTCTTTATGACCAATTAATAGTTCATCTTTACAAGAAGTTAGTGTTTGTTTGTTTTTCTTTTTCTTCTTTTTCCTGGGTACTTGACCCCGTCCATTCAAAAAAATTTTTAAAAAAAAGTTTCATCTTTACATCGTCTTAAAATAATTAGTTTACCTTCACAAACCTTATTCCAAAGCAATCATAATTTTAAGACATTAAACAAAAAAAGATCAAATGGGAAAGAAATAACTAAGTATATATATCTGTGTTTTATTAGTTGAACGGTCAATCGAATTAGGTTAATTCACAGCAACTAAGCAAGTTTATCCTATAAAAAAAAAATAATTTCAAAATTAATTGGTGTTTAAAGATAAGTCATTGTTTATCATCAATTGTAATTGAATACTTATGGGATTCAAATCCCCCGGCTCTTTTTCTAATTTTCAATTTTGTCCTCCTAACCGAGGAGATAGAATTGGAACAAAAAAATAAAATAAAAAATTTGAATCTCCCTTAAAATACATTTAGTGCGTATTTGATGTCATGGAAAGAAAAAAATAAAAAAAAAATGAAATATACAAAATATTCAATGTCAAAGTATAAAAATTTCTCATTTTCATTTCCATTCTATTCCTTTCCTTTCCTTTTCACTAAACGTGCACTTATTCAACACATCAGCTACTTAGTAGCCTTTCATATATATCATCTCTGAAAAAAAAAAGTATATTCCACATGTAAGATTGAAGTAAACTTAAAAAAAAAAAAATGTTGAAAAGAAAAATTTTAGAGAGACAAAAAAGGTCATGAACCAAAAGTTAATAAAGTGAAATAAACTCCATTGATATTATAATAATGTTTTTAACATGACTCCAAAAGTTACAACCCTTAATTTTGGGGTATATGTTATACCTCTTAATTATTTATTGATTGTCATAATCAAAATAGCACTGTTGTCAGAATTGGATCAAATGATTTGACCAGTTTAATCATAAACTAGACACTCAACTGATAATTTAATTTCATAACCAAGTTTAAGGTTAAATAAGTTTAGATCGGTCAAAATCACTAAAACCACCCAATTATTGATATTTTTATTAAAAAATCTAATATTTTTTGATATTTTATTATTTCTTTTTATGAGTTTTATATTGATGTATGTGAATTATTTTTATGATGTTATTTCATTCAACCAATCAGCTTAAACGATTGAACTTAAATTAAAAATCTCATCAGTTTACTATATGATTTAATTTTAACAACATTGCAAAATAGTAAAAATTATTTTTCTTTTATGTAAATAATGTAGACCAGACCAGAGTAAATAAGTTGAGGGACAAATTACACTACCACTTGAGTTTGGGCCAGAGTAGTCTCAGCTGGAGCCGTAGCCCAACCAAAATTTACTGGCCCTCGCATTGAAGCTCATTCATCCACAAATGGCCCTAGAAGAAGCGTCCCTAGCTTAAATTAAGCTTTCGTTATCCCCTACCAATTGGACCTGTTGACAGGCGATGTCAACTAAGATCTTATGGTTAACCCTTTGCCCTCACCATGTCAACTAAGATCAGATCAACAAATAATTCATCATCTGACCCATGTAATAGCCATGCTGCATCTGAGAAGAATACATGATCTAATGTACAATGTCAACCACCCTTTTGCTAAATAATAAAAGAAAGATATCAGTTTACCACATTACGTCTCCCACTCAATGAGTCATCACCCATCACGATTCATATTTTAGCTTATCAAATATAATTTCTGATGTTTGACACTTCTGTTGAAGGATTAAAGACAAATAACAATAATTAAAAAACAAAAATTCCTTATTCAGTCCTCCCGTGAGTCCCTTCACTAAAGATTATTTGTAAAACATATATTCTTCAAGAATTTTCCCTGTGGCACTCGAAAGCAATTTGCATGTACATTTTATTGAAGTTGGCCAAACATAGGCAAATCCAAATATGATTACTCGAAGGGTCAATTGCACTAATTGGCATGTCAAACACAGTTCACCCCAGTTAACAACAAATTCATATGTACTCTATCCAGCATAATCAAGATAACCATTGGTATACAAATTTCCACGCCCTGGTTCCAAGTAAAATACATATTTTGTGGGGAAAGGATGGGAACTGGATAAAGTAAAAACATGCACGATTCACAGAACAATGGTACGAACAAAATCTACAAAATACGTAAAGGAAATTAGAAAAACTTGTCATACTGGCTAGTGAGACCAGTCCAGATTCTAAGTTCTCAAATATATATTTTGTGGGGAAAGGAATGGGAATTGGGAAGTGGATAAAGTAAAAACATGCACGAATCACAGCATAATGCGCAAACAAAATCCACAGAATAACTAAAGGGAATTAGAAAAACTTGTCATACTGGCTAGTGAGACCAGACCAGAGAAAATAAATTGAGGGACATATTACACTACCCTTTGAGTTTGGCCCATAATAGTCTCAGCTTGAGCTGTAGCCCAACCAAAATTTACTGGCCTGGTCTGGTCTAGTTTGTACTGGTCTAGTCTAGTCTAGTCTGGTCCCATTTGAGTTGGACCAGAGTAGTCTCTGGTCTGGTTTGGTTTGTACTGGTCTGGTCTAGTCTGGTCTCATTTGAGTTTGGACCAGAGTAGTCTCAGCTTGAGCTGTAGCCCCAACTAAAATTTACTGGTCTGGTCTGGTGCCATTTGAGTTTGGTATGGTCCTATTTGAGTTTGGGCCAGAGTAGTCTCAGCTTAAGCTGTAGCCCAACCAAAATTTACTGGTCTAGTCGGGTCTGGTTTGTACTGGTTTGGTCTAGTCTGGTCCCATTTGAGTTTGGTATGGTCCCATCTGAGTTTAGTATAGTCCCATCTGAGTTTGGGCCAGAGTAGGCCAACCAAAATTTACTAGATTGGATTGGTCTGGTCTGGTCTAGTCTGGGGCCAGCGTAGTCTCAGCTTGAGCTGTAGCCCAACCAAAATTTACTGGTCTAGTCAGGTCTGGTTTGTAATGGTTTGGTCTAGTCTGGTCCCATTTGAGTTTGGTATGGTCCCCTCTGAGTTTGGGCCAGAGTAGCCCAACCAAAATTTACTGGTCTGGTCTGGTTTGGTTTAGTTTGGTTTGTAGTGGTTTGGTCTAGTCTGGTCCCATTTGAGTTTGGTATGGTCCCATCTGAGTTTGGGCCAAAGTAGCCCAACCAAAATTTACTGGTCTGATCCAGTCTGGTCTGCTCTGGTTTGTAGCCCACCACATATTACACTAGCATTTTGAGTTTGGGCTAGTGTAGTCTCAGCTTGGGCTAACCAAAATTTTTGGGCCAGAGTAGTCTCAGTCATCCACAAATGGACCTCGAAGCAGCGTCCCCAGCTTAAATAAATCTTCGGTTATCCCCTACCAATTGGACCTGTTGACAGGTAACTAAGATCTTATGGTTATCCCTTGCCCTCACACCATGTCAACTCAGATCAGATTAACACATAATTCAACATCTAACCCATGTCATAATCATGCTGCATCTGAGAAGAATACATGATCGAATGTACAATGTCAACCACCCTCTTGCTAAATAATAAAAGATATCAGTTTACCGCATCACTTCTCGTACTCAGAGTCATCACTCATCATGATTCATATTTTAGCCTATGAAATATAATTTCTGATGTTTGACACTTCTGTTGAAGGATTAAAGACAGATAACAATAATTAAAAAAAAAAATCCTTATTCTGGCCTCCCGTGAGTCCCTTAGCTAAAGATTGTATGTAAAACATACATTCTTCAAGAATTTTCCCTGTGGTACTAGAAAGCTATTTGCATGTAGATTTTATTGAAGTTGGCCAAAGATAGGCAAATCCAAATATGACTAATGGAAGGGTAAGTTGCATTAATTGGCATGTCAAACACAGTTCACTCCAGTTAACAACAAATTCATATGTACTCTATCCAGCATAATCAAGATAACCTTTGGTATACAAATTTACACGCCATAGTTCTAAGTTTTCAAATATATTTTGTATATTTTGTGGGGCAAGGAATGGGAAGCGGATAAAGTAAAAACATGCAAGATTCACAGCATAATGGTACAAACAAAATCTATAAAATACCTAAAGGGAATTAGAAAAACTTGTCATACTGGCTAGTGAGAGAATCTCTCAAATTTGAATAAAGGCTATAGAGTGAATACTGGCGAAGGTTTTCCACTTCATACCAAGAGTTGAGAACAGAAAGATGTTTATCTGTGCCAGAGAATGCCAATTGTATTCCAATGCTGCAATCCACAGGTCCTCCATGGCTCTTGCAGCTGGATGTTTTTAATGCACAATCCTGATTGTTGAGACAGACAGCATTGGAGTTCCCTGAGCATTTAGCACATCCATCCCTTTTCCAATATAAATTTTGCAGCCTTCCCTTCTTAAACTCGAGGACCTGCAGAGTCAGATTTCAGTTGGTTCTCAGTAAGGATTATGACTATGACAATCACATAGAAGACACAAATATTGAAAAGCTTATTTTAAAAAAAAAATTCCTTACAAGAGTAAAACTGGTTACAGTATATGTGCTGTTTGCAACAAAAGCAAGAGGGGACCTTGCTGCATATTTCCGACCAGCAAACGCAACCATATAGCCATAGGACTCCTGGCCAAAGAGAAACCCAAGGTGATAAACAAACAGTCCTAGACAAGTTAATCCACAAAGATGGAAAACAAACATTAACCAAATTGATGATGAAATTAGTCCATCAAAGGGAAAGTGTTAGGAACCTAATGCACTCAATCCAGATGTAGTAAGATTTCGATCACTATAAAGAGACATACTTATGTATTTGGAGAGTAATATTCACAACGGTTTAGATTTTATCTAGATTTTAGGCACACTTGTATTTTATGTACCATGTGTTATGTTTCACGGTATTGGTGTACGACTTGTAGCTCCATCCTATCAATTGAATTAACCCTCATTGGCTATTGGTGTGCTACTCTACATAAGAATTTCTCCATTATAAGAGGGCAAAGAGCACAAGGGTTGCATTGTCATCAACAATAAAGAAGTTAAATAGCTACAAAACGGCAAAAATTCAGTGCTAGATTCTGCAGACTGCAATCATGTGAAGCGTAGGCAACAGCAAAAGAAATCAAGAGCATTCACCCAACAAAAAATATCAAAGCAGAAAAATTAACCAAAATCTGAAAATTAAAAAAAGCAACTTTCCCCCAATTGAAATCGATTACATTGATCTCCAAGAACACAAACCAAGAACTACACAGTCAAACAACAATCCACGATCAATTTTACTTCTGGGCAAACCGGTGACAGTTACTGAAATAAGTTTAGAACCAAAATCCAATGAGGAAAAAAAGACCAGAGCTAAAGCGAGAGAGAACGAACCGGGGAAAAGGAGGAGGAGTTGACGGTGAGGAGTGAGATCTCGTCGACCTTGGGTCTGAACAAAGAGATCTGGGAGTTGGAATTCGAGAGAGAGAGTCTGCTATCGCAGGGGGACAACTGAAAATTGCCGTTGTAGAAAAATTTATCCTTCGATGCGAACGCAATTCCCAAGGTGAACCCATCAGATCTCTCCACCTGGGTGTCCGCGCATGGAGAGTATACACTGTTCGTGTCGCCGGCATCCACAGGCAACACCGCCACCATCACCGCCGTCATCGCCACCATGATCGCCGGCGACGTCGCTAGTCTTTTGAGAACGGCCATCGAAGATTGCGACGCTGGTTCTGACCGGAGGAGTTATGGCCCACAGTAACACCACACGGAATCGCACGCGTTAACTTCTGTTTTTTTTTTAAGTCGCGCGCCGCGTTAACTTCTTCTGCCGTTTATTCGGTTAAAGAGCAAATGTCGTTTTGGATATCCACAAAGCACTCGCGTTTTAACTAAACGACTTCTCTAAGTATCAAAGGGTTCCGTTTCTATATCACCAAAAAACAAAAAGGGGTTCCGTTTCTCAACACACTCTCAGTCACACCATAATTTTGGGACTTTTTTTTAAAAAAAACTTATTTGTATAATTTTTTAAATTAGTTTTTACTAAATTAATTTTTTATTTCATAGTAGGTACCAACACTTGGGTAAAAAAAGAGTTTAATTTGATCTCTTCAGTTACTTAGTTAGTATATATTTTTTAATATAAAGTACGCAAAATTAACAATTTGTACAATACAATTACATAAAAGCCAAAATTTTGAAATATTAGTAATAGAGTTCAAAACCTTCCAGTAAAACAAATTGGGTGCTATGTAACAAAAAAAAAAAATTTGGGTGCTATTCCTCAGTTTGTATAAACCCTTTGGTGCTTCATTGTTTTGGATTTTGAAACTTTAAATTTAATTTTATCAATCTAAAATCAATTTTTTCAGTAATTATTACTATTTTATTAAAATTTTTAAAAATGTTTCTTATCATGGAAATTAATTATAATAAAAGTAATTTAGAACAGCTTTTACAATGAACAAAATCAAGTTTCAAGTAAATTTTTTATCAAAAAAACTAAAAGATATATTTTGTTGAGTTTTTCAAGGTGGGGTTCTAGTGTTCTAATATTTTTTTAAAGTATATTGATACTTTTAATAAATTGTCGAGTATTTATTGATTATTTATTTTCATAATAAATATTTAAATTTATTATCAATAAATATTTAAAAATTACTTAAAATATTAATAAGAATGACTACAAGAATAATCCCAGTATTTCAATATCCATTCTACATATTTCATATGTTGAATTAGAGGCTTCGGGAAGAGGGTAAGACAGTCGTGCACGAGAAGACAACACAAGTGGTGACAACTTGCAAGGAGGCAGCCAAGTGCACGAATTACTGGAGGAACTCCCTCGGAGAGGACGGCACCAAGTGGTGACAACTTGGCAATGAGAAGTGCTTTGCATTCTCAAATTAAAAGCATGAATTATGGTGACAGAACCGGTAAGATTGAAATGCATATTTTTAAAAGTTTTAGTTTCAATTACCGTTGGATTCTTCATTAATAGGTGTGATCTATAAGTACTGTAAATCCTTGTTGTGACATGTCTTAAATATAAAATGAGATAACTTCTTTTTTTTTTTGAACTTTTAAATGTAAAAAAAAAAAACATGAATTATTCTTAGTTTGAATCAAGCTATAAAACGATATTCAACTACTTTACTTCAGTGTTGTCATTAGGAGTGCTCAAGACTCAATTCAAGCCTAAGCTATTCAAGTTAAATAAGACTTGTTTCAATTTAAAAAAAAAATCATGTCAGACTCAGATCCAAAAAAAGTTAGATTTGGTGTATTTTTAGGTCAAAATTGGGTCACTATTTAGCTTGACCTAACTTGGCTCGAGTTTACATAATATTTTTTGTTTAAATATCATTTTCTTTCTATTCTTATATTGATACATACATTACTATATTATCATTTAAATATTAAAAAAATTATTTTTAAAATTTTTAACTTTTTAAAAACTAAAGTTTTATTATTTAATTTATTAGTTATACATGTAAAAATTTAGATTATATTCATAATCTAAGCCAACCTAATCCCAACCCAATTCTAATTAAGTCATATATAAAATCGAATGTGATCGAGAGTGTTCAAGTTTAAAGTTGAATTTGGGTAAACTAAAATTGACATTATTAAAATACTAGCAAATTGTGAGGTATTAATGTGCCTCTCAATTTATATTTTTTATTTTGATAATTTAAATAATTTTATATTTTAATTTATTTTATATAAATATATTTAAATTTTAAAAATAATTATAACTATTTTCAAAGTAGGTTAAGGTGATTTTTTTTTTTAGGAATTAGTTTAAGGTGATTTCAAATAATGACATTTTTTATAATAATAAAAATTAAAGATCAAACTCTCCAATCCCCATTATATAATACTATAGATATAGATATATTTAAATTTTAAAAATAATTATAACTTTTCAAAGTAGTTTAAGGCATTTTTTTTTAAAGAATCAATTTAAATTGGTTTCAAGTAATGGCATTTTTGGAATAATAAAAATTAGAGGTCAGAATGTCCAATTCTCATCATATAAAAGATTATAGTTGACCGGATAGGTCAAATCTGGTCATGAAGTACCCCTAGTTGTTATATATTTCTAAGAAGTTTAATCTCTGATGAATGTGAATGTAACATGCGCTATTGACAGGTCTCTCCCGTAAGGATTACGATCAAAGGTCAAGAGATTAGTCATTTACCTTCAAATTGAATGGATACTCTAGGTGTATTAAAAAAATATTGTTGTAACTAAATATCCCAGCAAAATTGTTTTTCAATCATCTCATAAAGAATTAAACCTATTAGATATTTCTCTTATATTACATTTCCTTTAAACAAAGTTCTAAACTAAAAGAAATTGCTGGAAATATTTTTTTAAAAAGTGCTTTCTTTATAGAACTTTGCCTTTACCAGGCAATGAGATAAATAAAGGGGTGTGGTAGATGACTTATAAATAAATTTATAATAATCCTAAATACCCACAGATGTGCGTTTGTGCGTGCAAAATTAAATTAATGTAGAATTATATAAAAAAGTTATATATTATTATATTAATTTAGAGGAAAATTAATAGTATTAAAATGATTGCAACGAGATATTATAAATAGGAAGTGTTGAGATTATTACCCAAATTTCAATAATAAATATGTAAGAGATAAACCAATAAAAATATCATACAAATCTCATTTTTCTATAGAGACTGGTTTTATCGACTTTTTGCTATTACTTGACTTCACAAGAAAAAAAATGCCATTAATAAGTCAAATGAAATATCTTTTTACCATAAGTTTATTCGTCAATTCGATGTTCTCTTAAAAATAAAGATGAAAAATTTAAGATTAAAGATTTATACAAAAAACTTGTCTCTATTTTTTTTTATTCAGATACCAAACTGCATTTAAAGTTTCTGTTTAATTCATGAAAAAAAAAGTAATTTAAAAATATTTTTATATTTTATTTAAAAATATTTTTTATTTACATTTTTTAAATTTTAAAAAAACATGATTGGTTGCTATCGTTCTTATTATAATTTTAAAATTATGACCGCATTTTTAACTTCTCATTTTCTATTTCTAACATTTAAAAAAAAGGAAAAAATAATTATTTATTATTTTCATATTTAATCTTATTTAAAAAAAATTTAACAAAGATTTTCATTAAAACTCAAATTAACTAAGTGTATTTTCAAGTATTTTTTATATTTTTATTAAAGATAAAAATAGAAAATACACTAGCCAAAACACATTCTTAACTTTTAGCTTAAATATTTTTGTGGCCCAAGTTGTAGGCCTACCATGGAGACCATAGTCATGCTAAAGATTCTAAATTACAAGGAAGCTCAAAAAATAAATGCCAAAAATATTGTGTTAGAAAATCCTATGATCATAATTCCAAAATAGTGTATGTTTGGTAGCTATTTATTTTTAGGAAAAAATTACTATTTTTTTTAAAAAACTCTCTCAATAAAATTTTGATTATAAATTATTTTAAATACAAAACAAACTAATTCAAACACACACTAAATAATTAAACTCATTATGAAAATTGCAGGCCTCAAATGGAAAACTCTGCCTCTATCATGAAAATGTTTGTCTGTATGCTCATTTTTTCAACTTTATTGGCTGCCTATAAGAGAATTATATGCTAACTTTCGCCTCTCACCAACCTCTTATCATATTACTCAACCAAAAAAAAAAAAAAGCCACTTCCTTAATCATAACACAAAACCATCGAAATTTCAAACTTAATTGAAGTCGAAAATCAATAGCAAAAATTAAATGCGTTAATCTTATATTTAGATACATATGTATGATGAAAAGGCATATGTTTTTAAGTTTTCTACACAATTTAACTTCAATGAAATCGAGAATTTGTAAATTTGTTAATCTTAAACAAAATAATGCAATATTTGATGCACTATAAAAAAAAAATTCAGTACAAAACAAAAACAAAAAACACAACATTATTGTTGTGTCACAGAAATTCATTTGGTGGCATATTTTTTTATTATAAGATAAGGATATTTTGAGTTAGCTTGTGCGCCTAGTGAAACTAAATTCCTATTAGTATCAAAATACCCCAAGTATTTTATATACTATAAATGTGCGTGAAAACATGATATAATATTAGAAGAAGATTCGGAATTAAAAGCGTGTTTATATTTGAGGAAAAAATAATACAAAAATTTATTATGAAAAGACAAAAGTATAACTCTTAAATCTCTCAACTCCAAAATTCAGTAAACCAACAAACAGGCTATATAGCCTTTCTTTCCACATTTCTCATTTAATGATTAAGTAAGTCGTATGACATTTTCTTTTGATACATTTCAAATTTTAATCTTCTACTTTCTGACTTTTCTTTTTTTATTAATAGCATGCTTGTTTTGGAAGAAAAAAAGCACTGAGTACGCACATAGAAAGAAGAAGAAAATTAAAGCTGAGAAAAAAAAAGTGCCTTGAAAAGCATAGCATTGAGAATAATCCTAAACAAATATAGCTTATAGCAAACTACGTTTAACAATTTTCCCAACGGACAATATTATAGATGCAGACTCGGTTCATTACAAGATTTAATTTCTCTATATGCTAGTCCAATATTTGGATTCAAATTGTCAATAAAAACACACTTAATTATTAGACCAACCCTTGAGTTTAAGTGATGCATCATGTAACAAAGTCAAAAGCATAATTAAGCACAGAGTCTGCCACCCTATTGGCATCCTTGTACACATGGTCTCTCTTCACCCTACCAAGCCAAGAGGTACATGCAATCCTTAACCAAGTGGGAAGAAAAAGAAAGCCACGCTATCACAATCATCAAATTGACTCATCATTTTCATTAACGCAAGCTATTGAACACAACCGTTGATTATTAGCAAGGGTTTCTTTTCCTTTTTTTTTTTTTTTGGTTCTTTTAATTCAAAATACAAGAGATGATCCATTTGCAATTTGTTTAATCTCAAGTGGGTTTAATGTGATTTGACTTTTCTATAATTAGTGAAACTTGATTAGACAAATAAACATCGTAGCATTAATCTAGTTGGTGTAGTGAACAAGGACAATAATTTTGTGAATTATTATACATCTATCTGGCTGAGAGAGAGAGAGAGAAAAAGAGAGAGAGCATACTTGGCTTTAAGCTCTACAAGATTTAATCAATGGAAATACTGAACTTGCTAGCCAAAAATTGAAAAAAACTGCTGCATCAACAAATTTCCTGGTAATGCATGGAACGTGGGAATTGGCAAAGATTGACCAAGAGAGAAAATAATTAGTAATGCACTTTGAAAGAAAGACGTTAACTCAAATCAACACGCAAATCGTAAGATACAGGGATATTACTTACAAGGACCGTTGACCCTGCACAAACTTGTGAACCGAACCATAATCCAACGTTGAGAAAGTGGAACGTATCCACATGCAATGCTTCATTTCCTTGTCTTTGCTTATACTTCTGGCTCAGCTGGCCCAGCAATTTCTTTAATCCCAAATACATATTCCCTTGATTCAAACGTAAGCCTACCATACCCCCCTTCCCCCTTTTTTTTCTCTCATGATACCGTTGACTTTAATATAATCTTCCAACAGCCGAATAGCCAATACTTCCCTGGCCTCCACCATTACCATGGCTGACAAAACCATTTCTATTAGCTTCTTGATTGCAAATCCAGCTGCTACTGTTTCATCAAGGAGATGAGCAACACAACTGATCCCTCTGGATTCCTTGGCTCCAACAACATCAGTGGCTTTGGGTATGCCATAGGGATTTCAATTGGAATTCTCCTGCTCATTACAACCATCACACTTACTTCCTACTTCTGCACCCGGCCACTGGCACCGACTGTTCCGGCTACTCAGATGAATACCCTTAATTTCCTTGAACCACAGCACTCAGTAGTTGATGTAGGGCTAGATGAAGCCACAATTCTGAGTTATCCAAAGCTGCTGTACTCTGAAGCCAAGCTCCGGAAGTCTGATTTCACAGCAACATGCTGCTCCATATGTCTGGCAGATTACAAGGGTACTGATATGCTTAGGGTATTACCTGATTGTGGCCATATCTTCCACCCCAAGTGCATAGACCCTTGGTTGAGGATGCATCCTACCTGTCCAGTCTGCAGAACATCTCCAATCCCAACACCGCTCTCAACACCTCTGGCCGAAGTGGTTCCATTAGCAAGCAGGCGGGATTCATAGGTAGACTAAAAGCAGAATAATAATTTTGAGAAGCTTCTGCATCAGTAGTACACTAAGGTCATTACAATTCACAAAGTAGATATGATTTGGCATATTAAAGAAGCAGTTATCCATAAATGAGTTTTTCTCCTGGTACTTTATTACTTGATTCTATATTGTAAATTCTTCTCTTGTACCCTCTATATCAAAACAAAATTGTTCAAATTGACCTATCATGAGTAGAAACTCTTGGAATGCCTCATTTTCTCCTTTTCTGTGGGGTTTGTGTACATAGATTTGAATCATCGTTGTGTACCAATATGATAGAAATCTTAAAACTAGCCTGGTATCCTCTGAAAAATTCTTGGAATGAGATTTTGATTTTATGCAAGTCTACCTATGAATAGTTCATTGTGCTGAACCACAACATATGGCTAGTATAAGTTCCATGTCTCTAAACTAGAAATGGTTGCGGCCGTTAAATCAGTCACATATTTTCTCTAAACCCCATAAGAGATATTTCTTTTGCTTGCTATACACAGCAAGACATAAATAAACATATGATAGTTTATTTGAATACAAACATAAAACCCACTCATCTTCAGCAGCCTCTAAATTCTAGCCTCTGTCTTTTGTCCTCAGGTTAGTGAATATGTAAACCACAGCCGTTGCAAAGCTTATATCACTATCAGATCCATACGATTCTAAAATAACTTGATCTTTTTTAGCAAGGCATAAAAATCCAGATTGAATGTGAAAAACATCAAAGCATAATGAATAGGACAAAAGCACGCGAATGTGAAGTAACTGGTAAAACTTTTAACGGAACAATATAACATTTTTTCAACTCTTGTATTAATCATGAAACTCGTTATCCTAAGCCGAAGGAATTTGTGTCATCAAACAGGAACAAGGACTTTGTATTAAGAAGAACCACAATGAAGAAAAGAAAAACAGAAACTAATGTATTCATGTTGTAAAAGATTCAAAGCTCTGATTCTGCCCCATCATAGGACTTCCCTTCACAATATAACGAGCCACTTTTTGTCTACACTTAATCTCAAATACAATTTGGGGGGTAAATCCTCTATCCCAAATGATTGGGTGCTCCGCATGGATTATCTGTTTATCAATTCAGTTCTATCTCGGGCAACATTCTCCTCTGATCCTTTGACAATCATATCTTTGATATTCTTATCTACATCATTCTTGGTCTACTTTCTGTTCTTTTCCATTCTCCTGTTTGAGTTTTCCCAGTCCTCCCTGCTGAATATGTTCATCTTCACATTGTACATGTCCAAACCATCTCAAACACTTCTCCTTCATCTCATCTTCAGATGAGGCTACCCTTACCTTGGAGCAAATAATTTCACTCCATAATCTATCTTCTCATTATATTACCATGTATCTCAATATTTTGAATAATATTTTAGAAATATTATCCTATCCTGTAGATAGGATAGGAGAATATTCATAGTATGGCCGGAGCCTTGTTTACTGGGCTTCCCATTCTCCTATCCCATGGCTCATAAAATAGAAAACGGAAAAATCCAGACCAGATATAAATTAAGAAGATGAAGTTTTGGAAAAATAGTGAGCAACATGTATGATTATAACCACAGCTCAAAGAAACCCACATAGAAGGTCAAGCACCAAATAGACACAGCTGTAATTCCAAGCTAACAAGAAAACAACCTCTAAATACCGATAAGAATTGCTTAAATATGCCCTTGCACTTTAAAACTGAAAAAAAAATTTAAAAAACTGAAAATTATTCATGAAAAAGAACAAGAAATGTACTCTTTCCATATGCCATTGCACCTATTCTATCCATTTGAAGGTAGTCTCAGTAACTAGGTGAACCATCAATAAAAACAAACACCTCTTCTCCATTGCATTCAACTTTTATACCATATCATTTTAGTGTTTAAAATTAAATTTAACTTTTAGCATACATTTGATATGAGGGTAAAAATGGGGGTAAAGTTTTCATGGATGACTTTTGTATATAAAATTGTATACAAAAATCATCCATAAAAATTTCATTCTCATTTTTATCCCCACACCAAACGTACACCTGATGAACACAGAGACTGCAGATAAGTTTTGTCAGCCCTGCACTCATCTTATTTACATTTCCCACATTATGCACCATAAGAATGTAACATGCACCGCACACTTTTCCCATATTGTTTACATTCTCCACCATTCTCAGTTCTCACCATAGATATGTAACATGCACAGAAAATTTTAAGCAAACCACTACGACTCTGGGAGCAACCGTATCCCACTCCAGGTGAGAAATCTTCTCTGTTTACTCTAAGAAAATACTGCACAGAAGATTCACCTGGCAAGCCTTCTTAAGCAAGGCAGCTACATAGTACACAATCCACATCACGTAACCCCCACCTTAAAAGGGACAAACCATTGCCAATAATTGAAAAGTCATGTGCATCGATGTCAACTGAAAGTGCCAAAACAATCTAAAAGATAAGCACATCCAGTTTGAAAACAACTCACATGACCCCAAATTCAACCACTCAACCAGCTTATATCAGAATGCTGCCCGCAATAATTGATTAACAAGATTACGCGTTAGCCAAAGAAAAGTGACAGGATCATGGGTCAATGTTATATCGCTATGCCGCAAACCGCTACAAGGTTAGGATTTAGTCAAATTATTGAGTGAAGCAACCAAAACGTCAAAGTACTGAGCAAAGCAAGATGTCAAAAATCAAAATAAGATAGCAATAATAATTTTATAAGAACAATGATTACGACAAGGACATGATGAGGAAGATAAAAAATTGTATGGATTTAATTGTTTAAGAAAAAAAATCAAATACCCATTAAAATAAAGGATGCATGATTTTAAATTAGGTTGCGGTAACGTTGTGATTACCGCGGGTGTTACGGCAGCAGAAGTGAAATTTTTTGATAAATAATATACTATATATTTCTATAAAAAAAATTATATAAAATTTGTTGCGATGCCGCCATTACAGCTGTGATGAAGTTGCAATACAGCGATATGACTACTACAGTGTGAATGGGGAATTGCATAATGATGCAGTTATGGATATGGTTGCAATCACAATATTACAGTCGTACCAAGTGAAGCGGTCAGGATTTTAAATCTATAAAAGGATGGAAAGTAGGCTTACACAACTTTAAAAAGCCAAAAGGAAGTTCCTTCTGAGTTCAGAGCTTACCTGAAGTAGCTCCATATGCGACAATGGCTGCGCGTTTTGGAAAAAATTCATCTGTCTCCGAGGGCGACTCGGATAGACATTCTACAATGCATTGCTTTCTGTAGAATTGGATGACTGAGATACTAAGCGCCATTTTAGTCCGTGAGAAAGTTGAATGGATTGCAGTTTATTAGTCACAAGGGTGTCGACTGTTAATACGAGCTTTACTAAATCCTGAATATTTTTGTGGATAGGAAACCTCAGTATCATACAAATTTGGGGATGTGCAGTTTACAAAGGAAAATGTTGCCACATTTTTTTGTTCATATTATCTGTTCACAAAAAGCAATTATTAATAATTTAAAATTAATAAAAGTAACTAATTTTAAAAAATTAAAATTATTACTATTGAATATAAAAATAATTCTTTCCATATTATTTTCATATTTAATTATTTAAAATGAATTAAAATTTTTTACTCGCATGTTTTTTTTTAACATATTCTTTTCATATGCTATATTTGCATTTGTAATTTTGTCTCCATTGATTGCCTTAGGGTCAAACAGTTCGGGTGTACTGAACACTTTAACGATGTGAGTAGAAATATGTTATGATTTGAGAAGAAGATTTAATAAAATAAAATAAGAAAAATAAATTAAATGCACACATAGATTAACGCGATTGAATCCTTTCAAGTTCGAAATCTAATACACTCAAATCTCGTAATACAAACACTTTGTTCTTGAAAATTATAAGAAAACTCTCTAATTTTTTATATACACTTGCTTCTTCATTAGAAGAACTCTTTTTATAAACCAAAAAATTCGTCACTTGCTAGCTGAAGAAAACATAAATGAATAGCTCACATTTGATGATCAAACATGCGGGATTAAATCAGAAGCGGTGCATGCTACATGTTTTGCAGCGCACACCATTTGCAAAAATGCTTTTGTGAATTTCTCATTTTAGGAGTAAGTAGGCCGAATGGCCATTCCTTTAATCCCATCGTCCTTTTTTCATTGAACTTTTTCTATTTCTTTATATAACATTTGGTGTAAGGAATAATAATTTTATAAAATCATAATAGAATAGGATTGGAATAGAATAGAATATAATTGAATTGAATGGTTATTATTAATTGACAGTTTGATAACTTTTGAAATATAATATTTTTTCAAGTCATTCTACTATTTGATATACAGAATCACTATAGAATAGAATCAAAATTAATATAAATGACATATATACCCTTTATAAGAAAAAAAAACCTTTTAAATATTAACAATAATGTTTAATTTTAATTTTTTTATAATTTGATTAAAATAAATATTATCATCTTTTAAAAGAATAATGTTATTACATCAAGTAAATAATTCACATTTATTTTTATATATAAATAAGTTTTTAAATCAAAGACAGACCATCTACATTGAGACCAAAATTACATTGATAAACTAAAATACCATCAAAGTTAATAAATAATCAAATACATAAAATTTGATAAAAAAAACTACACCATAAACTGAAATGTAAGGATAATATTTTATCACCAAATGTAAGGACCAAATTACACCATATATATATATAAGAAATAAATAATTTTAATCACTTTCCATAAAGTATAAAATCTCAATCTCACATCTCTAATGTAATGTTTGGTACACGAAATGATGATTCTATGGAATTGGAATGGAAGAATAATAGAATGAAATAAAATGAAATAAAATGGTCATTCTTAATTTATAATTTGGTAACTTTTGAAATGAAATACCTTTTCAAGTCAATTCACTGTTTGGTATATAGAATTATTGTAGAATCGAATCAAAATTGATATAAATGACATAAATACTACTTATAAGAAAAAATCTTTTTTTATCTGAAAAAATATTTTAAACATTAACAATAATATTTAATTTTATTTTTTATAATTTGATTAGAATAAATATTATCCTCTTTTAAAAAAAATAATGTTATAACGTCAAATAAATACTTCAAATTTATTTTTATATATAATAAGTTTTTAAATTAAAGACAGACCATCTACATTGAGACTAAAAATTATATTAATAAACTAAAATACTATCAAATTTGATAAATAATCAAATGCATAAAATTTGACCCAAAAAATTATATACTATAAACTGAAATATAAGAATGAGAGTATTTTATTTAAAAAAAAAAGAAGGACAATAGATGTAATTTTATAAAATTTTTAAGAGTATATTAAGAATAAATAATTTTATTCCATTTTATAAAGAGCATGGAATCTCAATCACACCTCTCTAGGAGGGAATGTATTCCATGTTCTATTCTTGATTTTATAAAATAGATCATGGAATGAGATCATTATTCCAATTTTTTTTTAAACAAACATAAGAATACTCAATTTCATGAAATGAGCATAAAATGAAATTATTATTTTTACGTACCAAACATCATGTAAGAAAAAATGGATTCCATGTTTCATTCTTGATTGTATGAAATGAGACATGGAATGAAATCATTATTTCATAATTTTTTTTACAAATAAATATAGAAATATCCGATTTCATGAAATGGGTATGGAATGAAACCACCATTAATATATATCAAACATCACATTATTTTTTGCATTTCCTTCATCTAATGCAAACAATAAATGCAAGCCACACTTAACAAATTGTTGTTGGTGCTTTTTAGTGCCGTTTTCTGATATTTCTTTTTGCTGATTTTTAATCTTTTCTTTGTTAATGATTATTGTGTGGGTATTGCTAGATTTTTTTTAGTGTACTAATATTTAAAGTAATTTATTAAGTACTTATTGAGTATCATTTTTTTACAATAAATACTTAAAATTTAAAGAGTAAAATTAACAATTAATAAATATTTAATAAATTAATTTAGATACCAATAAAAAAAGATGAGTACGGAAGTAATTCTCTTATTATATATTAAAAACATTTGAATTTTGATTAAGTATTATGTAATTTTTATAATTTTTTTTTGTTAAGTTTGGATTATTAATGTTTTGATTTAGATTATACGTACTAATGGTTTTTCTCAAAAACATATGTAATGGTTGACTTTGAGACTTTGAGTATTAGAATGATTGAATTTTTTTTTTTAGTGTGAAACCATTGAATTAATTTAAACAGAGCTAATTTCAGTTAAAAAAAAATTAAGTGGATTGCCCATTTAAGCGTGATGTTAGGTGAGCTCCGTGCATTTCTAACCCAGTGCATCTTGTTTGACGATCCTAATTGGTGCTTATATATATATATATATATATATATATATATAAGTCAGAATTAATTGATACATATCTCTTACACTATCTTATCATTGGTTGCATTTTAATTCAATAGTTTGAAATTATCTAATTTAATGGAAAAAAAAAGATTGATGAGTGGTGTTTTTAATAAAGGGAAGATTTAATAAAATTGTGTAAAAATAATCTAAAAATAAAGTAAGAAAAACAAAATTAATTGAGAAAGTCCTTTGACCTACTTCAGTGACAAAAAAGCATAGCTCCTTGGGTTGCCGTTGGACACCAATTTTTGGAGACAGAATTGGGCTACTCCCATTGATAAATTACTTGTTGCTCAAATGCTCATGTGTATGACTTATTAGTTATATTTTGTTACTCTCAAATGTATGTTTATAAAATTGCTTTTTGCTTTTGTCGTGAGAGTCTTTTTGAACAGAAACATATATGACAGTAATAGTTGTTTATAAACTCGTTCAAATGTTGCATAAAAGTTTTAGTATTAGAAAAATAGTGGCCAAGAAACAAGTGGTAATGAAATAATCTGCATATTAGCACCATTGACAATAACACCTCTGCATCTACAAGAAGGGTAATATATACACATAAACCAACTAACTTTAGACCATTCATTTCAAAAGAAGGTCATTGCTTTGATTTGGTACCACTTTTAGATTCAAAGTTTCCATCCATTATAATGTCGTGGAATAAGCGTTATAGGCATGTGGGACGGAAATATATTTTCCTTAATTTTATCCACTAAAGACACAACCTTACTTCTCATCTAAATTTTTAGGTGTTAAAAATCATAATAATAAAACAAAAATAATAGTATTTTCAAGTTTTTATTTTTTATTCTTTTTCTTTATTTAATACAATTTTAATAAAAATTTTCTCTTTACTAAAAGCATTTTCTTTATTAAATTAGATAATTTTAAGTCATTGAATTAAAGTGTAACTAATGGTAAGATATTAATATAAGAAATGAGTGTCAATTTATCCTAATCTATATATATATATATATATATATATATATATATATATATATACTTAACGAAAATATTTAATAAAAATTCAATATAACAAGCAACAATACTTTTTTTTTTATGTTTTTGTTAAAATACGAGGTAAATTATACATAACACCCTTTAACTTTGAATTATGTGCAAATTAAACTTTAGGATTTGTAAAGATGTAAATAACCTCTTGAACTTTATTATTTCCGTAAAAACACCTCCGTTAATAAAATCGTTAACTTTAACAGATTTTTCATGTAACTTACATGTGACAACACAAAAATAATTAACAAAATATAAAATCATCACAAACTAAACACCATATCATATAATTTTCTTTTTTTTTTTTCACTAGCATTCAATTATTTTTCTTTAAAAAAAATTTTCTTAAGTGAACAACTAAAATATATTAAAATATTTATAACATCTATAGAGTTTGATTCACATCATATATTCTTATAACCTTTTGACTAAGACAGAAAAAGATCTCTTCTAAATGCATAAAGTTCAACAAGCAAATTTGTCAAAAGTAGGAGAATTCCAAAATTCAAGACCCATATACATTATTGAGAACACTCCCTATCTTTATCCTATCTTAATTATCAACTCCTATTAACATTCAACTTCATAACACTTGAGGGAGGCATGGTCCAATTAACAAAACGAGGTGTAGTATATTTGTATTAAGTGCATATTTATATTATCACATTTACTTATTCACTTAAGTAAATTTATTAAAAAAAAGTAATTTAATGTTAGAAGAAAAATAAAAAAGCAAATTATATAATAGTTTGTAATTATTTTTTTATTTTTTTTAATTATTTTTGTATTGTCATATGTAAGTCATGTGATAAATTTGTTAAAGTTAATGGTTTTACTAACGGAAGGTATTTTTTATACAAATGGTGAAATCTAAGGGGTTATTTACACTTTTATAAAACCTAAGGTTTAATTTACACATGACCCAAAGTTAAAGGATATTAGGTGTAATTTATCCTAAAATATGTCATTCACATTAAAAAAAATTAAAACATGATCATTTTTTTTTATTATTGTGGTTAAGTGGTATTTAGGTCAACTTGTGTAAAATTTTGATTAATCGAATTCATTAATACAGTCAAAGGCAAGTCATTCACTCTAGGATTAAGAAATTTACAAAGATATTCTTTGTAACCTAACCCCTAGTAACTGATGTAGTTAGGATTCGGACATGTAATCGTATATTTATCCACACGTCATATACTTGTTCATTGCTAAACTAACCTCTTGTCGTTAAACATGACATATATGTACTCAATATCTCATATGTATTTAGCATATGTTTGTTTCAAGGATTGTAATTTCATTTTCAGGAATCACAATATGCCTAGAAATGGTATTATCAACTATTTTAAAAAATTTGTTTGGTTAGTATTTAAAATTCCTAGGAATATTTTTTTTTAAATTCCTAGAATAATTTAAAAACTGTTTGATTGACAATGTTTATTCTTTGGAATTTATTGCATAATTTCCAAAATGCTCCTAATGTGTAAAATAATGTTTAATATCTTTTTTTTTAAACCAAAGTCGTAGAATTCCTTCCAACTAATTCTATCCATATCATAATAATAGAAATATACATATATCTTCTCATCTAATCAAATGTTCATATAAAAACAAGTAATGATAATACCAAAAGAGACAAAGTTATCAATCCAATAGAGAGCTCCTAAAAAATTACATAAGTTCAACAACATTCAAAATAGAAGACATTATAAATATTATCAAATACCATTGTTAGACAAACAAAGTGTACAAATTCTTTCTTCAGTTCAAGGTTATCTATAGTGGAAAAACAGTCACAAAAGTCATTTTTATTGGTAATTGATATAGCTACCCTCATAATATTTGCTCTAGACAATCCTTCTATTTCTTTTAATACAGATGTAACTTGATTTCTCTTTTCAATAGTATGTTTCTCATATAGAAAGTAAGATATAAGTTGCTTGATATCATCTGTAGGTCCCACATAACTCACCCAGCTTATCCAACGAAGTTGCTAGGCCATTAGAAGCATCATCACTATACTTGACCCTTTTCCTCCCACACTTTGTACCCCTAGATGTTGTACCACCTCCTTGTGATAGATCAACTGGCATGACTCCTTAAATGGTGCTATAAGTGGGAGTTTATGGAATTTATAACTCAAAGTTGCTTTCATCTCCATCCAAATTTAATCCTAACTTATCCTCTGGCATTGTTTGACGAAGTTCATTTTCCATTACTTGAGCCGCATCAGCTGCAATTTCTGCATTAGTACCAGTTGCCTTATCTTTTCCAAATGTTATATCCAAGCCATCAAAGTAGGGAAATGATTTACCATACATGCCAATCATAGAGGTGTGAGACTGCATTGAAAACAAAATAAGGTAAGTATATATTTGATTACAAAAATATATAAGCAATACTACTTCCATTTCCTATCAAAATGGGAAAATGGTATGTCATACATTACCTACCACCATTCTTTATAGAATTTCCTATTTCACTATAATCATCTTCCTAGTATCGTCCCACCCAAAACCACTTGCATTTGGACCCAACATATCTTTGATAGCAAAGTATTGCTTCTTCAAATGTTTCACTCTTGATTCAATGTGAGGGTTAGCTTTTAGCGTGCAATTTAAAATTTTCTCATGAAGGTATTTCTCTAGTTGTTTGGCATTCCTAGGTTTAAATAATCCAGTATCATCCTTCCAATGATTATCTTCCACTAATCGCAACAAGTATTCCACTAGTGTTGCATCTTCTTCTGTAATCCATTGGTGCTTTATGTCTTTTACTGATTGTATTTCGGAGGATTTCTTCATTTTTTTAACAACTCAATAAGCATGAAAACAATCTTAAATGTAACATTTGAAAATATCATTATAATCCATTGTAATACTTCATAGATACATTAAATTAGAAACACCAAATTCAATAGTACTTCTATATTGAATTAAACTTATAAATTACAATAAACTAATAGTACATTGACAAGTAAATGAATAATACAATAAATGTAAAAATTACATCATAAACATATTAAAAAAATAAATAAGAAATATATCAATGTGGGCCACCCTTCCATTTGTTGAACATTTTCAGTGCTAAATTATCTCTCCCATTGATTCCATGCATTGCTTGGCTCTACAGTAGTTACTTTATCACCAAGCATGGCATTATCAGAGGAGTTTACTTCACCTAAATTCTTATTCAAATGATCCATAACCATTCCTTTACGAATATGATTATGTAAAATACGACAAGCAATTATTATTCTACTCTGTGTTTTAATAGGATAAAAAGATTTCTGTGCAATATAGGCCAACGTCCTTTCAAAAGTCCAAAACACATTTCTATTACATTCATAGGTGAAAAATGTTTCATATTGTAGAATTCTTGAGGTGTAGCAGATTGTGCACCATGCCTCTACTCATTAAAATGATGTCTTTGGCCTCTATAAGGAGTAATAAATCCCTTTCTATTAATGTAGCTAGCATTACATAAATAATAATATCATGTCATAAGCAAGATGCTTATAATTGTTATTATAATATAACATACATATAAAACTAACATTTAAACATATCTTATTATACCTCAGAAGAACTCTTAAAAGTCATTTGTGTGAGAAATAGCATATCTAAGAATCCTAAAATCAACACCTGAGCCTATACTGCATCTGTCAACAGAGGCAATATTTGTTAACTTTATTATCTAACAAGAATAATGCAAGATACCCAAAACCAAAAGAAAAAATAATAATGCAAGAAACACATATTAAGACACTTCATCAATCTATATGTTAATAAATCACAAAATAAAAAGAAAAATAATGAAAAAAATTATTCTAATAGGTAAGGAGGGGAAAAAAGGTATCAATAAAAATCTAAAAAAATTATCAATAATAATATAGATTAATTATTATCCTTATTATTCATCCCTAAAAAAAAGAAAAGAGAAGATAAAGATTCTATGCAGATGAAGGCTTGCGGTATGGGGAAGTTAACCTTGGCACTAAGCAAACCCAGTTCGGCTATAAACACTGACACTGACACTCACAACCAAGCTTCGCCATCTTCATCTTCTTCTTCTGCCGCCCACCCAACCCAACGATCTACGATCCATGGAGATCGTAAGGTCCAAGCTCGTCCTCGCCTGCTCTTTGTCCCTCTGTCTTCTTTACGCTTTGGCCCACGCCACCGACGTTCATTATTGCGGTTAGTTTCGTTAACCCTTTTTTCTAATTTCTTTCAATTTTGTTCTTTTTTTTTACCAGATTTATTTAGTTAAACTTGCTGCTGGACTAGTCCGTGCTAAAATATGATAAAGTTTTAATTTTTCTTTTTGTTATTTGTTGATTAAACATAGATTCTTTGATTGATTGATTAAACATAGATTCTTTGATTGATTGATTAAAGGTTTGAAGGGCAGTTTATAATCGGAAAAATGTCAAAATTTCATACGAAAGCTGTCTACCATGTTGATTAAACAATTGGGTTTTCGTTGGACAGAATTTTTTTTTGTTTCTGGGGTTTCCTCGACCATCGTGCCTAAATATTGTCAGTTTATTTGTTTCGTGGCGTCAATATTCAATTGGGAAACTTGGGAACTTTTTATATGTATAATCAGAGTTAGGGATCAAGAATCAAATAATTAGTTAAAAAATTGAACTGAACTGTATTGAATAATCAGCTTTCCCAACTGGAATTAACATGTTAAACAATGAGAAAAATAATATTTTTGATCCCTGAAAATATATCTCATTCATAATTTAGTCTCTAATTTAAATTAATGTATGACTGAATCTTTAGAGTATTTAAATTTGTTTCACGTTTTTCCTTTTGCCCATTTTGTAGGAAGTAACATGAAATGAGTTTGAATAATTTAATAATTGAATTGTACATTAATTCAAATCAAATACTAAGATGCAAATGGGGTACAATTTTAGGGCCCAAAATATCATTTTACTCGTTAAAAAGTTGTCGTAATGATGCAAAAACTCATCTATAAATTTTTTTTTCTCTTTTTACCTGCATACCAAACATATATTAAGTGTAATTAATTTTTGAAGTTGTGAAGGATTCTTTTTGATAATTTTTACAAGTTAATAGTTTGTAAATGTTTTGTTTGATATTCTTGTTGTATTTCCCATTATTAAAGAAATCAGCACTTAATTATCTATGCCAGATAAGAGAGCTGACTATGGTGTTGAGGTCAAAGGAGTTGAAATATCTCCTGATCCCATCGCAAGGGGCAAGCCTGCTACATTCAGCATTGCTGCAACTACTGGTACTGTATCTTTTTACAGTTTTACATGATTTTCTTATGTTATTTGCTTATTGTTTCCATGTTTCTTTTTCTTTTTTTTTTTGTCATTATATTCGTTTTCATGTATTTGGTGCTTCTTTGTGCACACAGGTATCGGAGATTTGTTATTTTACTTATTTATATGTTTATTCTGAGAATGGAAAGTAATGTTAAATTGGAAATCTGAATGCAATAATAGTGTAGTGGCACCATTCCAGGCAGAGATAGATGAAGGTTTTGGTAAAGAAAGGGGTTGGCCCTCTTTTCTCTCTAATCTCAGAATTTCATGACTCAGGTCAAGTAATATCTGGAGGGAAACTGGTGATTGACGTCTCATATTTTGGATGGCCCATACATAGTGAGACCCATGACCTTTGTGGAGAAACATCTTGCCCTGTTTCAATTGGTGATTTTGTTATTGCTCATTCACAAGTTTTGCCCGGATTCACTCCACCTGTAAGTCATTATTTTATTCATTCGTCGAAGAGATTGTGTGTGTGTGTGTGTGTGTTTTGGGGGAAGAGGAAATATATCTATCTATGCAAATGCAGATTTGCGGCTGATCCAAAATTTTACTGGCTAACTTGTTGGTTTTTTCTGTGTTAATTGGAACTTGGGAAGAAATCCTTATACTCATTTGGTGACCCAAAAAATTCATGTTATAACATGTTGACATCTTAAGATAGGGATTGACCTTTACTGGAACACAGATTGAATCCGGTGAAAGATCTTAGCATGTAATCTATTTGTTGTATACTTGGATAGTACTAGTATGGTACTTGTTTTATCATTTGCAATGTTATTCTATTGATGGTACTAGTATAGTACTTGTTGGTTGGCATTAATTTTATTGTTAAGTTCTCATAAATAATGCATAACTAGCTCCGGTAACCAATATTGAAATGACAGTTCAGTATGCTGAAATTTCACTCGGTGCCATTTAAAAGATGTAGTTGCTAGTGCTACTATTGTTGGTATTGTGGCATGTTTTATAATCCAGCTAGGCAGCAACAGCATTGTTTTCATGAAGGAAGTTTTTCAATTTTTGTCAATGCTGCATTGACAAATTCCTGGCTCATAAAATTATCTTTTTTAAAGCTGTTAACACAAGCATACATATTCTTCTACACATAACACTTGGCTTCATATTTTAATTGAAACCTTCTATAGTTAACTAAGAGACTTCCTGTGGATGACAAAACATATTACGGTAGCTTTAAGCTCTCCCCCCGCCACCCCCCCCCCCTCTTGTGTGCGTGTGCACTCACATGAATCATGATCACATCTCTCTCACTATTTGTGGATGGAATCTCAAATTTAATCATATTTTGTTCCTTTATTAAATATTTTTTCTAAACCCTACACAAGTGAAGTTTATTTCGGTTAATATCACTGTCTGATATTCAGTCATTTGTCCTGAATATTAACCCCTTCTGTCATAAGCACAGATAGGTCTAGGTGTTTGTGCTAATGTCAAGACTCGAGCATGTTAGCTTGCATTTCACCTTTTTCTTGACTTTACACTGGGGGGAAGTTGTTTAAAGGTTGGATTGGGATGTAGTGTAGCATGTTCAGTGCTAATTTTTTGTTTCCTTCATTTTATCAGCTTTTAAATTGGACTTGTGTTTTTTTGTGGCATATTTTTCCAACTGTCTAGTAGCCAAAGGGCATCCTTGAAGGAGTGTGTGTTCCAAAGCACACTATTCTCCATTTATTTAAGTAGAGGATTATCTTGTTAGGAGTGTTTAATTATACCATTTTGTCTCCTTTCTTGTTTAATGCTAGTGTGATATGTTTATTTGCAATGCCATGCCTCTCACAATGTACGGCATTTGCAGGGCTCATACTCTTTGAAGATGAAGATGTATGATGGAAACAATCATGAGTTGACTTGCATTGGATTTAGTTTTTATATTGGGTTTGTTGCCTCCGTGGCTGATAGCTGATTGAACTTAGGTATTGGTCCTGAAATCTATGATCAGTTCGTATAAATTATTTGTACAAACTGCAAAGGACCCTTTTAATACTTAGGTCCTTGTATTATAGTCCTACTTCACCAGTAATATGCGGATTCAAAATCATAAATATTTCCTGTACTTGCTGAGATTATATAATAAAATCTATGTGCTTCTCTACCCTGTTTTTTTGGTATATTCTGACTATGCTCAGAGGGTGTCGACATGGCGTAACCAATATATTCCTGCGCTCACTCAACACATTTGGGATAACAAGTTGTTTCCACATTGATATCTAAGATTAGGGATGTAAATAAAATCTGGTGCCAAAAGAGTAATCTTTGTAGGAGGGATGCAGGAAGCATAGAAAAGTTGGTGCATACATATTGTACCCTGCTCTAGAGTTTACTGGCGATTGACTTACATCTGTGGTTTGATATGAGTATCAAGGTAAGTTGCATTTATTCCAGAAGTGCTTGAATTGATTAAGTGCACCCAGCATGTTATACCCATGTCTAAAGAACATACAAAACGCCAGGATTGCATGCTCGTAGCCACAATAGTGTTTCAACTTGTTTGGTGGGCAAATGATGCACTTTTGGCAATGGGCATATGCGTTTGGGTGAGTGTTTGTTCTACTCAAACAGGTTTTTGAAGGTTGAAATAGGCTTTTACTTGTTTTATGTCTTATTAGTTTTGATATTTACATTATTTTTCAAACATGATTTTGATTTCAAAAGTTTATTTAGTTTTTTTTGGATATAAAAGTTTATTTGGTTTGAAGCAATTGTTTTTTACTTTTAAGTGAAAATAAATTTTTTTTTAAAATATAAATCATTTCACTCAAACTTATTTCTAACAAAAATTAAGTTTATAAAATTAAATTCATCAATAAAAAGTCTGCAAGTTCTCACCCAAACACATTTAATTGGTTGCAATCTTTAGTGCTTTTTTAAAGTGTTTGCTTGCAACGATCTTTAAGTCCTGCCACTTTATGTGCGTGATAACTGCATATGATTGCGGGTGGAAGGATTCGGTATCTGGGGTCTCTCTTGACAAAAGGTTCAGTCAAGTACACTATTGAAAGGGATGAATAGGATAATGATTTTGGAGTAATAAAAATTGGGGTGAAAGTTACCTTTGTTTGGGAAGATCGGGGGAAAATATGGTGAGGAAATGAAAATGAGGAGAATTTTTAAACTTAATAAAAATCAATCCCTTCAGTTACTTTTTTCCACTTCATAGCCGTTGGAAACTGAGAGAACTTTTATCGTCAGCCCTACTGTCTTGCATTCAGTATCCTTCCGAGCAGTCATTCTAACCAATAAAAGTTATGTTCTAATCGATTAGGGCGATGTACATAATTCAAGTGATTATCAAGCATGTCTAATCGATTAGAAACACTCGAGAAATTTCATTTTATCAATGATTCAATCTATTAAGAAAATTTTCACAAATCCATTAAGATATGAAGGTTGTTGTTCCGACTTCACTTTTTTAAGGTTTCATCAGTTGGAAGAGGTCTTTTTTATCGATTTATGGGATTGCTCAAAGAGGCTAGAATCAAATGTTGGATGAGGTTGCAAGAAATGTTCCTCACCTACAAACAGTGTCTCTAAGTTGACTTAGTAATAGACTTAGTAATCAGGTGTGTGAACAAATATTTAAGGAAAGTCAGAGATACCTGATTCTGATTCAACTACTAGGATAAGAAGGAGACTAAACGTTTGTCCTCAAATCAAATCTTATTTTTTATAAGAAGTTTCAAACATAAAAATTAATTTTTAAATCAAATCAATTTCATTTTTAATGATTCCAAACACAACCTTATGAACATGTGTGTTAACATGAGAAGTCATTAAGATTTAAGACTGAACTAGTAATAAAAGGTTTAAATAATATACATAAAGAAATAAGTTTAAATTTTCATATCATTATCATATATAAAAATATATATATAAGCATTAGGCTTTGGGCCTATTGCATTTAAGTTAGATTTCTTAGAGTAGGCCGGCCCAACCTACATGGGTTAGGTTTCATGAGCCAAGACTTGTTAAATATGCCATCAAAACTTTAGCTCCATTCCATGGGCCAACCTACCAAATATAAAAAATTTTAAAGTATATTTAACTCATATTTTATAAAAATCACAGTCTTCCTAGTTCATATATATTAAACCCATAATAGTTATTGAAAATTTTGCTTCAATACAATATAACCATAAAAGATACCATCACTGCTTGATAATAACTACTATTTTTTTATTGATACAATAACTGCTACTTCATTCATCTACTTTTATCTGTCATTTAAAGTTTTTATATAAGAATTAAAAAAATTATTAAATAATTTTAACTGTAAAAAAATATAGTTCAAATTAATTAAATTATCCTTTCTATCACTTTATTAATTTTTTTTTTAATTTTACTTACTCTACTCATTATCTCTCTATTAAAAGATAAGAGTAAAGTTGAGAAAAATTAATTAATATTTTTTTAATATTTTCAAATGACAGATATTGTTAGATCAAAAAAAATTTTTACATGACACATAAAAGTGGATGAAAAGTATATTTTTTAAATAAGTGATTATACTCTTTTGAATTATATTGTTATGGACAATAAATATGAGCTGGCTTGATCTTAGCTCAATCCATAAGTTAGTGGGCTAAAGTACCCAAAAAAAAAGATAAATGAGCTGTCAAATTACAGCCCAAATTCATCCCACAATGCATAACCAAATGGAACGACTCAGGAACTTTGAACCATTTTGATAGCTGTAATTTCAACTCCAATTAGCATTTTTAAAGTCAAATTACCTTCAAAAATTACTTTTCATTTCATCCCTGCTAAAAGTAACACTCAAACTACTTTTACCAAAAGAAATTGTGGGAAGAATCCATATTTATTTTGGAGGGGTTCTATAAATTCATGGCTTAAAATAAATCTCAAGCTTGCACCATCTCAAACGATTAGAAAGATTCAAGAAGAATATCAGGTGACAAAATTTTTCTCATGATATATTTATTGATTCTTCACGAGTGAAAAACCTAATGTTATTAAAATTGAACGAAATTTTTGGTTTTGATTTAACCATTTAAATTGTCTGGTCAAACCAAATAATATCATAAAAATAATTCACATACAATATAAAATTTATGAAAAATCATGACATGTAAAAATATGATTATTTTAAAATAAAAATTAATGACTAGTCGATTCAAGTAATTCAATTAACTGGTTTAAACGGTTTTGTCTGGTTTTGATTTGTCTAAACTTGTTTGATTATAAATTCGATTATAAAACTAAATTATAATTAGTTAAGTGTATAGTTCACTGTCAAATTCGTCTGATTCAATCTAATTTTGACAACAGTAAAAAAAAAACCTTATGCTATAATTGAATTATTAGAAATAAAGAATACATAGCTTTTTTAGAAGTTCTCTTTAATTTTTCTTTCACAATTAAAAGCGCAAGACAAGAATATGCTATCTACAATTAGATTCTAGCTCAGTTTCCGTGCATTTGGGCAACAAAAGTATCAAATTTTGTAACTACAATTTCATTTGAATAGTTTTTCGCCAACACTAGAATCGAGAGATTACAGAAGAAAAAAGAATCATTTTGCTCGTAAAAAAAAAAAGAATCATTTTACTTGCTTTATATATAACTCAATAGTCCCTTGGATTTAGCTCAAGGAAAGATTTTTAGATTAGTTTATTTTATATTTAAAAAAGTTTGGTATGAGGGTAGAAATAAGAGGAAAATTTTCATGGAATATTTTTGTATACAATTTTATATATAAAAGTCATTTATAAAAATTTCATCCCTATTTTTACCTCAATACCAAACACACTCTTAAAGTGAAAATACCAAGAAAAGTGTTTTTTTTTTAATTTTTTCTTAATCATGCAAACTTAAAATAGTTATAAGTGTAATCCTTTGTAAGCTTCAAAAAAAAAAAACTTTCTAAACATAAAACTTTGTATTCAATGGTAATGACATTAAGATGGATATAATAAATTGGACAATTGGTTATGATACTAATATTGTAGCTGAACTAAATAGGTTGAGACATATGGAGAGACGGGTTGAATATTGCTGTGCAGAAAAGCCAAACTGTTATGGTTTGATGCATAATAGTTCTTGCTCTGTTAGATAATATATTCACGATGCATACCTTGATATGCATGGATGAGATCAGAAATAAGTATCTAATAAACTAGCTGATTTTCTCGCAACTGAAGCATTAATCTATGAGAGCCACTAGGCAGAGACCTTATTACTTTTCATTTTCTGAATAAAATGCATTTAGGCGCTATTTGGTACATCGTATAAGATAAAACTTGATAGCATAAAACTTGATAGTTTAGTATAAGATAATATAAGGCCTGATAGTATAAGACTTAACTATAAGAAAAGAACATGAAAATGAGAACTAAGATTGATTTGATATTAGAATAATGTATTTTTATCTAACCTGATACAAAATAATTTTATAAAATCTTATCAGGACACTTGAGAGTTGATTAGTTTATTCTACAGTCATTAAATAAAAATGGATAGACTGAATAACTTTATCCTATCTGATGTCACACTAAACATATGATAAAAATAATTATATAGTATAATCTCATACTATCAGACCTTATACTATGTACCAAACAAGGCCTTACAATTCTAAAATTGAAAAAAAATATATATATATAATAGATTGTACAATGAAAACTAATCTTCATATAACATGGTGTATCAACAAGAAAAGGATTTTAGAGAAAGGAATGAGTCGCCTTTAGCTGTATAACTCCCAAAAATAGGGATAAAAACCCTTAAATTCGACCTGTAAAAATGTTTTCCAATCTAATTTATATTTATTTTGTAATTAAATAGTCAAATTTTAATCATAATATACAAAAACTAACATGAAATACAGGTTATTTATTTGAGCTCAAGTAAACTCAACGCTTAGTTTTTCACCCTACCTTTAAAGGTATATTAAACTGAGCCTAAGGACAATATTAAATAAACAATAAAGGAAAAAGCAAACATCTAATGTTCCTATATGTACCTATGAGGATCATTCCACTCAGCTGTGTGATACCCAAGTTTTAAACATGTATTAATTACTTATTCTCACAATAAATATTTGAAATGCAATAAATACAACCAACAATCAAAAAATATTAACAACTAATCAAAAACATATAACAACTATAATCTGCCAAAAGGCACTAAAGCCAATTCACGAGTAGAATCTTTGGTGAACTCCTAGTTAGATGGCAAAAGTTTGGGCTCACTTGAAAAGAAAATTACAGAGTCATTTACAAGATGCCTTTCCAAGAAAGATTAGGCAAAACAAAGCAAGCGCCAAAACAAACTACGCAGCACAAGCTCAGTTCACACTCAAATAGCATTCAAAAGCTTAAACGAGCCTCCTTTTGTTAATTTCACTTCAAAAAAGAAAACACCCATAACTTCACGAGTAAGACTAGTTAGAGTAATCGCACTTTCATTAAATTACAGTACGATTATGTGGAAACCTCAGTTACTGCAAGAGCAAGAGTCTCTGAAGCAGCCATGGATGCTGCTTCGGCCACCGGAGCTACAAAATGAGACTGCAACAACTGGGTGTAGTGAAACTCAATTTGTAGCCTATGATGAAGCGGAGTTGATGATATTAGACCTTTCTTAACATCTGCTTGCAATTCTCTGATAGGGATTGCAGCCAAGAAGCTTTTGATGTACTCTTTGCATGCTTCCTTCCCTCTGCACACAACCACCTCTTCCTGGTCACTCTTCAACTGTTCTTCTGTCTCCGCAACAGAACCCACCTCTTTACCATTGATTTGCTCGATTTGCCTGTCGTTGCACTCTAATACTGCTGCAACAGTTTGCGGGTCACCGGTGGTTTTTTCATCTGACGATTGAGCATCATTTTGCATTTTGTGTATTACAGTGTTGCTGTCGAATTTCAAGATATATGCCTGGTTGCATCCTTCATAAAGCCTCTCCCCCAACGTGTCAACGATGTAGTAAGCATCAGCTTCAACTTTGAGGATGAAGAAATGGTCATTCCAACTAACAATATAAACCTGAGGTTCACCATTGCTAGGGCAATCTTGTCCAGCATGACTGATCTCATCCCAAATGTTATCAAAAGACATGGCACCATGCAGAAAGTCAAATCTTCCCTCATCCATCCCTTCTGGATGAAAAAAACCAATAAAAGATTTCCCAGGAACCACAGAAAGGGGACGTATTTTGGCTTGAATGACTGTTTCCAGATCAAAATGCTTGTCAGGGAATCGCTCCCTATAGGTCTCATTTTCACATAGGTTCCTCCATTCTGAGGAGCCTTCCCGAATTAGACTATCAAACTGGGACTTTATGGGCATAAGATCATGATTATTTTGGAACCAATCAGCAATTACAGCAACGAGAGCTGTACATGCACTCTCACCTGCAGCACGTTCACTGCGCTGATCAATTGAGGCAAAGAAGACCTGTGTCTGAAGCTTCATGTGATCATCACGGCTCATTACCTCTTTCTGCTCCCAACTCCCTATGGCAAAATTGTCATCCCCAAATTCAGAGACTGATGATCGATTTGCACATGAATCATCCTCAGTCTTCTGTGACTGGCATACAGTGTGAAATATCAGCACTGATAAGCTAATTAACCAGTGTGCAACAAAAGTTTCAAAAAGGTTCAGATGTTAATATCACTAATTCCTTATTAAATATATGGCTATTCAGTATATTTTTGCTAGTTTTTAATGACAACTTTTAGTTGTTAAAATCTATACAAATGAAGGCCAAAGACTGATGTAACTGAAAAGAGTTGCAATTGCAAGTGAAACTCAGGTGGATATGTCCATAACTCAACATGTGCAAGCAAGTGAGATCATTAGTCACTAGGTACTAAATTACTAATCACAAATACCTTCGTATCAAGTTCCAGGACACCCAGCAACCCAACCTTTTGTGACATAAACATGGAGATCATGAAAGCAATGAAAAGAAACAAGTAAATTCTTACCCCATGAGAAAGGGATTCATCAGAGCTAAGTTGCCGACGATCAAAATCTATGTCATCACCACCTTCTTCTGCATAGGCCTTCTTTAACAATGGCTCTCCCTTAGCTTTAGGAGATCTGAAACTCAACTTCCTCTTTCTCCAAGGTAGTATGCTGCGCTTTGAACTTTGTAATAAATAAGGCTCAGAGGCTGACAGAGTTGAATCCTCCGTCTGCAAACATCCAACGTCTGATTTGTGATTGCTATAGTAAACCCAGTCTTCATCATCACCATTTACCCTCATGTTGCAATAAAATGATCCCCCAGCATTTGCATAGGCCAGTTTTCCGTAACTGAATGACTTCCTAACACTGGAATCCTCCTTTCCCTCATCTGAATCTCCTTCCTCAAAATCATCAAGCGAGTCAGAGTCAAAAGGGTAATTGTACTCACCGTCCTCACTCCTAGCAGAGAAATTGCCTTCACTTCCCTCTTCCTCATGGCATGCCTTTTTTGCTTTCCTGGTAGACACAAACTCTGTCAAAATTTTTACTTTCCTGAGACCAGCTTTGATCGCAGAAAGCTCATCTTTTTCTGTCAAGGTTGTTTCTCCTGACTGGGCTGGTGGTGACAAGACAGGCACTATGGATCTATGAACTAGTTCCATGCTTTCTTGAGCAGCTCTTAGCTCCACTAAGCTAATTGATATCTGCATATGATCAAGACAAGTACCAAAACAATAGTTGGAAGCGTGAATGTTGAATAAAAAATAACTATTACTGTCAACAGCACCAGCCTATATGCAAAGATGGCTAATAGTATGTCGTGTAGCATGAAAAGATAGAAACGGACATACACAAAGTGAAGGAGAAGGCTCATCAGAACCCCCAGGGAGTGTGAGTGGAATGTTTAAATCAAAATCCTCTTGATCAACTGGAGATGCGAATTCAGCAAGATTCAATGATGCCGTTCCAACCACAGGAACCTTGGTCTTTGGCCTTTGATTCAATCCCTGCAATAGGGAACGAATTCAAATTCTATTTAGAGAAATAAATATTACAAAATGTCAAGGCCAATTAACCCATCGAACTAAAAAAAAACATATTTCAAATTAGCTAATTATCCCGACAGAACAAAAAAAATTACATACAAAACTCATAATAACAAAAAAGTCAACTACTATAAAAACCGTAACTCTTAGGAAGGAAAATTCCAAAATTTCTATCAAGAAAATGTCCGTTCTCTCTGTCAGATAACAATTAGTCAACAGAGATGTTATCAGTAGCACAGACACTCAAATTAACTCGCACCCACTCGATTTCAGACTTGAAATTTTTTCAGAAAAGAGGATGATGGGGAAGGAAAAACAGATTGAAAGCCAAATTTCCTGACAGAAAGAAATGATATAAAAGAACAGAAGAGAGAGATCAACAGGTGACAACCCAACAGAAACGATCAACTAGATTCTAGAAAAATTTCCAAGAATCCTCCGAGCTAAGGAAACAAAAAACATAGAACAAGAATCATATATTTTGATCGATAGGAGTTTTTGTCCAAACCCATTTGAAAAGTTTTTTTTTTTAAATTAAATTCGAACTAAAATTACCATAATTTCCATATAGGAATCCATATTTTTACAGATTAATGAATTCTTCAAACAAATTCCATAGACCCACAGGGAAGGAGAAAAGGGTGATGAAGAAGAGAAAGACAGAGAAGAGAGAAACTTACATTAAAGACAGTGAAAGCGATCTCCCATGGGTGAAACACATTGTCCTTGTAGGCGGATAGATTGCACAGGCTGTGAAACTCCTCCTCCCAGCGAACGACGCCATTGTGGGCGGTGACAGCCACCGCGTCCACTTCTAGCTCCACCTCCCTGGTGAAGTTCCTGGCCACCACGGTGCGCCGCAGCGAGCCGAGGGTCAACTTGGGACCCTTCCACCTAATCTCGACCGCGAATCTGGGAACCTCAGCAGCCCCTTTCTCTGCACACCCCAGCAGCGGATCGAAGCCCTCGAGGCTCCGCACGACGAGCCTGACCTCGTACTTCCTGGAGACGAGAGGCGGCCATGGGCGCCACCTCATCATCTTCACCACCATTTCTTGCGGCGGTTGTTATCTATGTTTTGGCCCCAAAAAGTGGCAGCGGAAACGGTAACGTTGGAATATAAGGGAAAAGAGGGGGTTCACCGGAATCTCGGAGGGATTCGAAGAGAAGGGGATAAGGCACGGAATTGGGATCTTGGAAACTGAGAGTGGCTAGTTGAATTGAAGAATGAAGATTGGAGAATGCTGAAAAGAGGGGACTTGGTCGGAGCAAAATCTCCACTGGAACAGAATATACCGTTATTTTGTGACTGAGTTAAAAAGGAGAAAGAAACAGAGAGAGAGAGAGAGAGAGAGAGAGAGAATGCAATGCAATGCAAATGCATTGCTATCTGTTTATCTAATTAACTGTACTACGTTGGGAACTTAACCCGAGTTGGGGGTTAGGAGGAGTTAAGGTTAAAGTTTTTACTTTCAGGTTTTTTGTTTTTGTTGGTGGAGTAACCGCGTAATAACATGTGAAAAAATTTTGTGTAAGCATTTTTTATATTAGTTATTTATATGTGTAAAATTTCATAAATAGTATTATAAATGTATATTATTTTTTAAAAAATTAATAATATATTATTTATTAAATTATTATTAAATAAAATATTTAAGATAAATAATATCTATTTAGGAATTTTTTTAACGAGGTTGTTCCGTTGTTGACTTCACTTCTATTTTGTTTTTGTTTTTTTCTATTTAACTTGGCAACAAAATGATCCTTTTCCGTGATAGGAGTTAGGAGAGACATCAGCTTTGTCTTTGATCCAACTGTATATCCATTTTGCATCCATCCGCGGCACAATCTCCCAATTAATCAATTATTGTCATGTTTATTTTATTTTTTTTTGTATATATTGAAGAAAGTAAAAACTGTTTGATTTTCTACAAAATAAAAAATCATTTGTAGGTCACATAAGATGTAATGATTTATATAAAATTTCCACTTTTTGAGTTTAAATGTACTGAAAACGGGACATAGTTATTCATATGAAAAAAAACACATTGTACCACAAAAAAATAACAATAAAACACAAATAAATCGCACACCTTCATTCCAAAAGTTTTGATAGTTTCAAAAAATCGAAAAGAGAAAAAAAAATACTTTAGAGATTAAATTACTCTAACCAAAGTTTAAAGACCAAATTGTATTTTAACTAAACGAAATATAAAAAATGAAAAAGGAAGCAAATTGTATTCATATATAGAATTGTAATTATATAGCGTACCAAAATGGTAGTAGCCCATTAATTACCATATGTCATCAAGCTTTTGGTGGTACCGGACGGCTGTGTTTCAGCCTCACTTTATTTCTCTCTTAATCTCCCCATCTAATAACGTGCTATTCTTAGTCTTTGTTTTCTTAAATGTTCGTACAATATCATAAGCAAAAGGCTAAGGTCTATAGTGAACCTTAGGCTTAGGCGTATATATATAAAAAAAAAAAAAAGAAAATAGTGAACCTTGGGGGATTCTTTTCTCTTCAATGTGCAAACCTAATTAGCATAGTCAATTGTATTCCACTCTTTCATACTTACCTTGTAAGTAATTGGAAATCAATACCATTTGCTCTGCTCTTGCAATATATATGCGTAATCTGTCCTACACATCAATGCCATCAAGAGATAACCGATGATCTCATTCATTGCCCTAATAAGTCTATTTATCCTTAAGGAGTAAGATTTTTGGTGATTAAGCACCTTAAGGAGTAAGATTCATAACTCAATCACAATCAGCAAAAACAATAAACATTCTAAAAAAAACCCCATACCTTCACTAAAAAATAATAATATATATAACATTGTACACGTATAAATATATATTTATAATACCAAATTTATATTTAGAAATATTTATATGACATTATTTTTCATTAAATGAATGCTCTATACACCTTTGATATTTTTTTGAATATATAAATTGTATTTTCTTTAAAAAAAGAAAATATGAAATAACTCTTAAATTTTCTTTTTGTAAGAAATAATTAAATTCGAGAAAAGTTGCTTTATTTCAAGACAAATTAAAATGTGACACAAATTTTCGCAAGAACTTGCAACAAGATTTAGAGCAATAATTAAACATAAATCTTAATCAGAAAGTAATCCAAATCTTTTTCGGCTAAACAAACCATGCCCCGTTGGCTATGAATTAATCCATAGGTAGACTTTTTATCCATGGAACGAGAACACGGTAATACTTTAATGCGGTCTTCTACGCGTAAAGCAGCGGAGTGAAACTCTGATTGATGGTGAACATAATGGCAAACAGTTGCAATTACATTTTTTACACTATCTTTGCTAAGAAGTAACCAGTCCCAAAGTAGGATGGGGAAAATCCGAAAAATGGGATATTCATAGGTTGTTAAAGAAAAAGAACGAAAAAGAAAGCTCACGAGGTATTCCCAACCTTATTCAAATAAAGAAAAGAAATAAAAAAAAAGATGAAATTGTTTACGTTTAATTTGTTTTCTTTCTTTTTTTAAAAAAGAAAGGAAGAAGAAGAAGTTAGGCCAGTTGCTTAGTTGCTTCCCCTTTCACACGTCCCTAATTCATCATTGCTTTTGGTCCACTTCTAGTCTTTAACTAGCAAGTGAAGAACCCCATCCATGAAACCCTATATCTACAACAATTTGAACACATTAATTAAACCAACACGATGGGCCTTTTCTTTCCACTTTGAGTGGTGCCATGAGCTGGTACCAATGCATGATATGATCATTTCCATAGTTTTCATATATACATTGTGTGTATAAATCCACCTCGATATGAAGCCCACGTTTTTTTATGATATATATATAAAGCATAAATGCAACCAATATTTGTTTGATTTCGTATGCATTACCACACAGGTCTACTGGTGGCATGTGCCTGCATTTGCTCCAACAGCTGGAATGGGATCCTCTCTCTCCTCTGTAATCAATAATCAATATGCCGTTAGACCCCCGTGTTCGCACACCAAAAGTAAACCAAGTCTTTTTTTTTTTTTGACATAAAAATTATAATTTAATTTTTTATATCTTATAAAAATATTTATATTATTATTATTTTTAATTTTAAAAAATTAAATTTATAAAATAATTTAAATGTACCGAATTTCATTTGATTGAAAAAAAATTGCCTTTTGACCAATTTCTTTTGTAAAAATAACATCAAGATGATAGTGTCTTCGTCGTCCTCCGTGGGACAGCTTAGCTTTACAGGTTGGCTTTTATTTAAGATATATATGAACTTCTCAAGTCTTAAGAAACTTTTTGAAGTTTAAACATCTATATATCTCTTTCTTCTATATATATATATATATATATTTCGTTGCCATTTCCATTTGTTCCGAATTTTGGCCTTGAATAATTTTTCTTATTTATCTCTATATTGTTCCAAAATATGTTATCTCTTTTACCAATTTGATCCTCTTCATCTTCAAATATATATAATTTATGATAACAGTAAGGTATTTTCTAGTTTTTACTCATATATATTATGCCTAAAAAGAACAAATAATATTAAGGATCAAAACTTATTTGATTCTGTTGGCTTTCTTTTAAAAGTTGTAACTCAGAGTACCAGGTCCCTTTAAAAAAATTTTAATCTTTTTTGTCAAAATTTCTTGAACTGTTTTAATTTGTATACACCTTAACTCAACATTCCTTCTCTCACCAAATTTTAAACTTCTTTCTTACATTAAAAAAAAATGAAATTTTGTTGGCGTCTACAGGTGGCTACAAGCACAAAGCTAGACAGTCCAATATAACTATTAAATATCTTTTCTATCATTTAAAACTTGTGGGAGGGGGTTTTGAATTTGATTGAAGCCAAACTCTATTAAAAAGGAAAATTTAAAATAAAAAAAAAATGATCTAAAGATTTCAGCCTAACCCACACAAGGAGTTATAACCTCCATCAAATCCTAATTATGTTCAATAAATAACTCTCACTAGGAGGTTAGCTCAGTGAATGCATCCAAAACTTTAAGTGTATGTTTAGTAGAGAAGTAAAAGTAGGGATAAACTTTTCATGTACTAAACATAAAGAAAAAAAAAATCTATTCTCCTATATGTTGCACTTGCATTTACTGTTATTCTATGTGTCATACGGGTAAACTTTCATGATGTTATAGATATATTTGAGTAAAAATTTGGAAAGAATTCTTAAATTGAGAATCTATGATTTTGCATCTACAATAGTTTAAAATTAAGCGAGCTAATTAAGTATTTTCACTACTGAAAAAACAGGCTAAATGACACTATTTATGAAAAAATTATTTTATCCTCCTAACAAAAGCGTCACTAGAGTTATGCGAGCAATTGCTTCCGGGTAAAGTCAGAAATATCCTTCTTTCTAGGTTCATATATTTCGTTTAAAAATCTTGTTCCTATGCCTACCACCCATTGACTGTACTGAGAGTGCAAGATCTCAACTACTCTCTGGACTGACACGGCTCATATCTTCAATCATAAACTTATTATATATTTCAAAACAGACATTTTGATGGATTATTCAAAACGCGATTAACCCTTTCGATTGCAAAAGTGTAATGATAAATTCACACCACGTAAGATTACTTCAGTTCGTAACACTAAAGTTGATTAAATTTGACCTACACTCAGATTATGCCAGCTCCAAGTCACTATAATTGAGTTTGTGACAAAGAGTTTAGATAATTTATAAAAAATTATAAATTTAAACTTTTGTATTATCATATAAAAATTATGCTAAATTGATATGAACTTACACGATTTCCTACTTTGTTGACATAAGATGGATGATATTATTATTTTAATTAATTTACTGTTAGTGTAAAAAAAATTTTATTATTATTCAATCATAAATGTTTAATTAATTTTTAAATAATTATTATTTTAATTATTTTTTTAATAATTTTGTGACACATAATCTAGTGGAGGATCGAGTCCCAAATGCATCGCATTCTAATCTTACTAATATCATAAACTTTTTTCACAAAATTTGAGTTGGAAATAACTTGCTTCATATTTGACAATTCTATTCCACTTATTCTCACTGAAAGTTTCTGACAAAAATGTTCAAATTATATTACTAACAAATCAATAATTTTTTTTCTTTTGAGATTGTACATGCATTATACTAACTTATTTAAAATATTTACACTGGGTAGGAGCATTACTGCAAAAATCATACATACCATCACAAGACCAAATTTTGTACTCAAATCCTTATTTAACTCACAATCCTCAAGATTAGATATTGCCTAGCATGCATAGGACCTTAATCATGATACTTAACCGTTCAAGTTCAACTGTTTAAGTACCATTGAACGATGTATTGTTAGGTGTTATCTTTTGTTTACAGAACCAACAACCATTAGCAAGAAACTGGTCTTACCGGGAAAGCAAAACATGATTTTCTTCCATCGACAAAAACTAATTGAGGTCAATGAGGTAACAAATCACAAATGCCAAGAAATTAAGAAAGAAAGAGAGAGAGACCCTGAAAGCAACGCGTGGGAAGGTAGCCACAAACCAAAGGAAAAAGGAGTACGTGGGCCCAAAGAAAAGTATATCCGAATGACAACCACACATTGACAAATTGGACATCCAAATGACAACCACACTCTGACAAATTGGGAATGGCCTGGCTTTTTTTTTTTTTTCTTATCACGGTATCTCTTTTAATCAGAATAATGGTTAAGTAAATTTTTTTTAAGGTGATAATTTTAAATTTTAAATTTTTAATATTATAAATAAAATTTATTTAAAATTGTAATTTACTTTTACTATCATTAATTATTTTTAGGTGGTAATGCCCTCGTTTTTTAATACAAGATTATAATTACAAATAATGTAATATAAGTTTTTTGAATGAAATTCATAAATAATATAGTTTTCTTTTATATTTATTTATTTTTAATATTTTTAATATATTATTATATTATACTTTTAATAATGAAGACCGTTGAAAAAGGAGAAACATCATAAAAAATTTTAGTTTGTATACATGAATTATTAAAAATACATTATCATATGTATTTTATTTATATTATTTATGTAATTATTATATAATAAAAAAATTAATAAAATAATATTATTACCTAATATACGTGATTCAAATCATAATTTTATACATATTCTAAATATACATATTCTAGGAAGACCAAACCAGTACTGCCCGTGTCCCCGTTAGGAAATTCCCGTCCTCCAAAAGAGAACAAAACCTTTTTTTTTTTTTTCGTCGTTTAACAAAACAAAGGCGAAACCATCGTCCCTATGATAGCACCAACAGATTTCAGACACCCTGTGGAATCAGACGAACCACAAACGTATGGCATTGGCACGAAATTTCATTGATTCATTCTTTGCGGAACCAAGACAGAGGAGTGACAGGGCTCATGGAACTATGCGTCCGAAGTGTCCCAAATGCCTTTATTTGAGCCATTTTTAATCTTAAACAAATGGAATAATTTGGATTACGTTGTTGGTTATGTTGGTAATCTCTTTAAGATTTTTTTCTTTTTCTTTTTTAATATGCAATTGAAAGGGGCCAAGGCCCTAAGAGAGAACTACAGACAGAACAAGGGAAAGATCGCCACAGTGGTTTATTGTTTAATTTAAGAGTAAAACCTATTTTTGGTGTTTAAAATATATATTATTTATTAATTTAATTTTTTAAAAATTAATTTTATTAATTTAATTTTTTAAATTTTAAATTCACATATAAATTTAATTATTTTGTAAGACTAAATTAATAAAATTAAAATAAATAAAATAATAAAATTTATAAATAACTGAAAATATGAAAAATTAAATTAATAAAATTAATTTTTAAAAAATCAAATTGATAAATAATATATTTTTTAAAAATTAAAAAAAAATCTACTCTTATTTTAATTACTACAAGAATGATGTGTTCTCACGTCATAAAAAATATTTAATTATTTATACTATACTTTTTTATAAAATTATTTTTATTTAATTAATTAACTTTTTATAATTATAATAATATTATAATTAATTAATTTATAAAATAATTATATAAAAATATTAAAAAATACAAATTGAAAGGCTTGAAGTATCACTCAAGATGTTAGTGATAATAATTATTGGAGACTATAAATTTATTAAATTCTTTTACAGATTTAATAATATACAACTGAATAATAAAATAAAAAAATTATAATGACAATGATATAAAATTAGTAAATATAAATAATAACTAAAAATAATAAATAATTAATTAAAAAATAATTTATCCATTTTTTATTTTAAAGATATCAAATAACGAAATCCTAGATAACAAAAATGAAATCTTTTTTCAAAAGGGAAGAGATGGAGTTCTTTATATTTCATTTTTTTTCTTAAAGTTTCGGAAAAAAAATTATCTCAACCATTAAAAAATTAACTAATTAAAATTATATAATCATAATTAAACGTAAATATGAAATTTAATTATATCCCATTTTGTTATTTTTACTTTCTTTACTTTCTCGTACCTTTACATATATTAATTACTCTGCTTTTCTTATCTCACTCGCTCCTTATATCTTAATTTCATGCATACGGCATACGCCATATTCATGTTTATATCTAAACAATGTAAATATATTTCATTTAATCAAACATGTACTAAATCTAACTTCAATTAATTATTATTTCAATTTTTTACATTAAAAAGATTATCATAGAAATAGAGCTTGGTATGATATTTCGGTCAATATTCCCTTTCAAGTTAGTTTATCTTGAAGCCTTTCATGAGCCATACGTCACAAATAGAACGTAGCGTGCAAATCGAATGAACCTTGGATGTTATGATTGTTGCAATGCTTGACTAAAGACAAGAACATGTTCTTTGGAGGAAAAACATTGTTAGTATAGCATGTCTCGAGAAACTAAGAAATATATAAATATATATATATATATATATATATATATATATATATCTGTGTGTGTGTGTGTGTGTGTGTGTGTGTGTGTGTGTGTGTGTGTGCTATTTACTTGCTAGGTATAGTCTATGCATAATGCAAATACATTGTTAATATATTTTTAATAATTTTTGAAAATAACATTATTGGGCAAGAACTGAAAGAGTGAAAGACCCAAGTTACACTATAGCTTCGAATGCAAAGATAAATCCATTATCCATGGTTGGCAGTGGCCCAGGTTACGTTAGATTGAAGTCAATTTTAGATGTGGAAGACATTAAAAGCAACGCCAACAATGACACAACAAGGACGCGAGCACCAAAGAATACAATACCCAAGAACCCTAGAAAGGGACAAAGTTGAAGTGCAGCCAAAAAACAAGAGAAGGAAAGCCATTATTATTTATGATAATCTAACAAGACAGGCCAATTCTCAGATGGATACTCTTTTCTGCCAAAGCCTGCCCACCTAATTGCACGTTCAAACCAAAGTGTGGAATGCCTACCCCCAACCTTAAATTGTCTATTTGTTAAAGATTAACAAAAATGTTAATTAAGTAATGTTATCAAGCATCGCTCTTAGAGATTTAGTATGTGTTTGCATTCAAGTTTATAACGTTGAATTTTGATAAATTTTATTTTACAAACTTGATTTTAGTTAAAAGTAAATATGAATGAAATAATTTATGTAAAAAAAATTACATTCAATTTAAAAATGAGAAATAACTACTTTAAACTAAATGAACTTTTAAAATCAAAATCACGTTTAAGATATATACAAATGTCAAAATAAATAAGATAAAAAATAAATCAAAACTCATTTGAGCCACTAAAAATTCATTTGAATGAGATAAACGCCCACTCAAATACATACTTAATTGAATTGGTCTCAATTCAAATTAGAATGAGTTTGAATTAAATTATGTCAATTTAATTTTAAATAAATTTTATCTTTGTTTAGAAATAAATTTACATGTATTAAAATAATTTATGTTTGAAATATTTCATTTTAAATCAAACAAATTTTTATGCTTAGAATCATTATATGAAAAATAAAGTAAATATCAACTTACACAAGATAAAAATAGACAAAAAATTATTTTTGAATAACTAAAAGCCCGTTTAACTAGAATAAACGCCCACCAAAAAATTGCACTTATACCTAAAGAAATAGTTCACTGTTCTTGTATTTAGCACTGCATCAACACTAGTGAAAAAAAAAAAAAGTATAGCATCAACAATCACACAGTCACACTCGAAGAAATTATTATATATAAATTGGGAGCTTAGAGTTGGAGCTAGTGGAGGGACGGTGGATTGAAAAGATTCAAAAGATGTGTTTTTTTTAGTATTTTGTGTATCAATCATTAACTATTAAAAGGAATAAATGCATGTTAGAGCATTTTATATTAATGTTTTGTTCATGCAACAAGAAAATATTTTAAGAAGATGAAAATGAATTCCAGTTTTGACAAGTCGTTTTTTTATAATTGTCAAGAAGTTTTTTTTTTAAAAAAAATATACATAGATACTCATACTTTTCCTGAAAAAGACAGGTTAAACTCTATGATTTTAACATTTTTTTAAGAAGATACCCCCGTTGAAAAACTGATTTTAACAAGCATATATAAAATATGTTCATGGAATTTAGAGGTGGTGAATATTAGTGACCACCGAGTCATGAAAGCAACTAATAATACCACTAAACAAAAGTAACTATAAAAGTGTATTTGGAATGATAGTTTTTAAGAATTGATTTAATTTGTAAATAAAATTTTATAATTAGAAAGTTATAAAATTAGAATTGATTTGATTGAAAAATTCATCAGATTCAAGTTATATGTATTTAGAACTTTACTCAAATTTTGTTGGATTTGAGTAGATTTAGTTTGCTTTTAGCTTATTTACTTATCTTATTTAAGTAAGAGTAATAAAATAAATTATTAAAACAAAATGAATTCTAATTATTTCGAAGTGCTCTAAATATAAAATTTGATTCGTAAATCAAATTAGGTTCTATTTTTGAAAAAGAATTTCAATCATAGAAAATAGTTTTAAATTAAAGTAAATCAAATTAATTTTATTTTTAATGATTCTAAATACGCACCCAAGACTGATAATTTAGATTGAGATGCGGCGCACCAAGATGGAGAATATATCAAGGGTAACAAAAATCTTTGTGGCTGCAGTATGGGCCAGCCAATAAGAACTGTGGGCATTTTCAATCTTCAAACATTCCCTGAACTTTTGATTTCCTCACTTTCGGTTTTCAATATCTTGTCACTTACGCGTAATCAAATTCTTCACAAGAACTAAGCTTTCCGTAAAGAATTATAGAAAAAAATAGATGGGAAAACTTTGTAAGGGGTTGGATTTTTTTGACCATCGAATGCACAGCCATAATGATAGCTGGCTAGTGGGATGTGGAAGATGGGAAGGCATGAGAGGTCCACATGTTCCACTTCGTTTTTCATCCCCAGAAGGAATCCCAGAAATTGTGCCCTCCCATTTCACGACAAATTCCCTTCCCTCCCCCGCTGTAATATTGTAGGTCTATCGATGGGTTCCATTTGCCCACTAAATTCAGCTTCCTTCCGTGCATGTGAGCAAGAAGATACCGTGGGCATGTGTTTGTCCCTGTGGTTATGGCTTAAAAGGGAATGTGAGCGGTGATATATATATATATATATATATATATATAGGAAGTGAATTATTTTATTTAAATATTAAAACTGTAATTTAATTTTTAAATGTTACATCTTATAAAATTATATTATTATTATTACTTTTAATTTAAAAATATTAAATTTTTAAAATAATTTTAATAAGCCGAACCTGTGAGGATACTGTACATGTGTGTGCGAACGTGAAAGAAGACATTTTTTGTTGATGGGAATATGATGGGGATGACTAACTTGAAAGGGCAGGGCAGGGCAGGCCAATAAGGTTCACAAGCTTTCTACATCCACCAGGAAGTGTCATGATTGGTTGTGGAGAAGTTAAACAACACATTTGATAAAGTGGCAGACCACTCCGATCGAACGAACGCAAGTGATCACAAAGCATGAATAAAACACGTATGGAGGGCTACTCCATGTCCATGACGACCAATAACCTCTCAAAAGTCAAAGGTCTCAATCTCAAGCATGCTGCGTGCATGCCTTGAAAGTTGAAAGGGAGTTTTATCATACCATCTTCACACTCATGTTGCTGGAAAAATAATAATAATTAACAGAGATTTTATCAAAAGAAACTTGTTTTTTCTTTTGCTAATTAGTGTAGTTTAGATTAAATTTTATAAACTTAATTTTATAAACTTAATTTAATAAAAAATGGATTCAAGTGAAATAATTTATATTTAAAAAAATTACATTTAACGTAAAAAAAAGAAATAATCACTTTAAATTTAATGAATTTTTTAGAATAAAATTATATTTAAAAAATAATATAAATGTTAAAATAAATAAGATAGAACAAATAACTATTTAAATAGTGCAAACGTTCACCCAAATATCCACTAATTCTACTTATATTTTTGTTTTGGCGACCGAAGTAGCACATTTGTGGTCGTGGAAAGATATTCACAATATGCTGATACTGAACTCCAATAGCAAAGAGACATCACCTCTCTTTATCTCCACCTTTTGGATCGAAGGCTTTAAAAGGCACATGATGTTAAAATCTTTTGTGAACTTGGATTGGACGACGTCCGCAACATGTTCCAGTGTTGCCAACAAAGTTCATTCGTTGGTGAATTTAAAGAATGCCATTCTTTCTCTTCTTGTTTCTAATTCTATGCTTGAATGTCTATGCTTCGGTTGTATTTGTCTTTGATTAATTATAGTGTGCTTGGCCCTGACCAAAAAGTATTTTTAGTGGGTTTTAAATTCCTACCGTGCAAGTAAAGTCCACTTACGTGAAGTTCGGTTTGCCAATTGAGCCACACCTCGTGGATAATTACAATGCTTCGACTCTTTAATGATTGCTCCTAATTGTCTTTTTTAAAGGGTTTATATATGTCACTTATTAAAAGTCTCCTCCTTAATTATATTTCTATCTTTGTTGAGAAAAAACACACACACGTGCCATAATTCTATTAGTCTCTACATATTAGTTGGAATTTTGGACTACTATAAATTATCTGATCAACTTGCTTCTCTCTACGTACACTTTTGAAAAGAATACATAATCAATCCACAGTGTTCATAAAATTGATTCCCTCACAATTCACACATATACTTTTATCATTATAATTTTACTTTTAATTTACAAGAAATAAAACCCTAATTCTACTTCATGCTTAGATAACAGATGGAAGATATATGAGAAGATTAAAATTTTCTAAACCTAGCAATATAAGGTCATATTAGAAATAAAAATATTCGGTAATAAAAGTTTAGGGTGTGTTAAAAAAGTAGAAAATTGAGTAAGTTACGCTAATCTTTTTTTTTTTTTGGGTCAACTACACTAATCTTTGTTTGAGGTTTTCTTTCCTTTTTTTCGTCATCATGTTTGAGGTTTTCTGAAAACTTACATAAACACTTCTTCATATAAGTATGGGCTTCAGGTTTGTCAACTATCAAGGCAGGGCCTAAACAGAGAATACTAGACATTTCAGGAAAAAAAAAAAAAGGAATCCAGTGGTTACCCAGACTTTTGGCAATGGGTCAGTAAAAAACTTTCTGTTTTTGCTATTAAATTGGGCCATGGACTAGTGGAAGGTGGCCAGATTTCCCTACTAATTTATTCAAAAATTCTCATTCTTGAACGAAATAAGTAATTTAAAATATAACAAAACGTAAATCAAGAAAAAAAAAAAAGCAACAAGTAATTCAATAGTCCGTAAAAAATCCCAGCAGACAAAAAACCAATGAGTTTATCAACGTCTAATTTAACATAAAATTGGTTTTAATTCTTATATTTAGCACAAAATACATTTGTGCTTATGCAAATTAAGAATTTTTTTTTTTGGTGAAACCAAATCAAGAAAATTTGTAAGTTCCACCTGGGATGTTTTTCATTTATTGTTAATAGTATTATTTAAAGTCCGTGAATTCCAAATCACAAACTATAAGGATCCTTTCTTTATTTTTTTTTAATATTTTATAAGGTATTTCCACATCCTTCACGTGAGACTAATTCTCACTTAAGATATGATATTACAGGTAAAATTTATCTCACTAAAACTTCATCTTACTTATCAATGTGGTAGTCCTTTCTTCTTTATGAACCCGAACCTCATAATTATTAAAATGGAATAAATTACTTTGGAGAGTGACAAAGTTTAATTACAGGGTGACACATTAAAATCAATCAAAACATGAGATGGAAAAATAAATTTAATCCTGATAATGATCGTATGCTAATGAAATTTGATCATTCAAGAAATTATATTTTTCTTTTATTTTGTTTAGTTAATTATATTTTATTGGATGAACGTGATTTTACACTGAGAAATGCAACAGATGATTTGAACCCGCTGCATATTGGATCTGGGCTTGTAAACACTGAGTGAAACATGTTTGTGACCATCAATTCTTTCCAATTCCTTAAACCGTATATGGCCATTTGAAGCAACAACGAGGTGTAGAAACCCTAGCAGCCGTTAAATGGCCATGAGTGAGTTCAGTGCATGACTATAAAAAAAATGTATTAGTTAAATCAATACGCATTTGTTTTAAAAAGAAATTTGAAAAAAAGTGTATGGGTTTTTTTCCTCTGTGGTCTTAAAAAAAAAGGTGTATGGGTGGAGTGCACTAACAATATATTAGTCAAATATGGCCTGGCCTGCGCGTTGGTAGTAGGGCTGGGCCTTGCCTAGGGATAGCTTGTTCTTTGTGGCTTCACCCACTAAAGTAAGAGAAATTATTGTGTGCTTTTAAATATTAATAAATAAATCTTTTAAGAAATATTTTTACCATTAGTTCTAAAAAAACTTATATAATTTTATGTTAAAAACTTAAAATTAATAGTGAAGATATCTTTTAGAGTACATATTTATTGGTATTTTAAAAATATATAATAATTTTTTACAAAGTAAATACATGAATAAGATAAAAAGAAAAAAAGTAATTATATCGACGTCTTTTAGAGGTAATGCTTTCCATCTTATTTGAGAATTACATTTGCCTGTAATTATCCCAAAGAAGAAAATGGAAATAAAAGGAGCAAAGTAAACCGTTAGCATCTCTTTTATCCTTTCATAGGCAAACAAACAAAGCTGTACCCACAGATCTTACCAGGTAATGTCTCTGTCAATTCTCAAGTTATTGCTGTCTGTCTTTCTGTGTCAGATTTACATGTTAGCATCTCATGATAATGTAATGCTAACATGCACCATAGGATAGGGGACATACTCAAGTCAAAAGCAAAAGGAAATGAAGGGAGCCCTACCCTATAGCGACGTTAGGAATTTAGGATTGGTTTAATACGTTGTTGGGCTTTCGTTTCGACTGTCATTTGCCTGGCACTGCAGATCACATTGATAGCAGCAGTTATGGAAGCTGATGCATTGATGAGGGGTGACAAACTCGTACTGAGGGGCTTGACATTTCATGGTTTTCAAGGAGCAAAGCCAGAAGAATGGAAGCTGGGTCAGAAATGCTTGGATGGATCTCAGACCAGCTGGTAAATCTGATCTGTTGTCAGATACAGTTAGTTACACAGATATATACAGCTGAGTGAGCAACAAGTTGAGCACTTCATCAACATGATGATATCATCATTTTATCTGCATTTCATAAAGAGAACTTTTATAATATGTACAAATGCATAACCTTCTAGCAGTGCTCCTTATTTTCCATAAGTAATTTGGTAACTATAATCTCTCTCTCTCTCTCTCTCTCTCTCTCTCTCTCTCCCCATAACTCTTCTAGCTTCAGCTGTCTCTCTAGCCTTCACAAATAGCCTTTTTTTCATTTCGTTATTATAAATATGGACTAAAATAAACAAAGCATAACTCTTCTAGCTTCAAATATGTTGGAGTTCATGTCAACACATCAAGTTATGGAGCATGCAGGTTAACATAATTTAAGAAACCTGACTACAGATGAATCATGAACTAGCCCGAGGTTCACCAATCACACTGAACGAAGCTTTCTCAATAACCATTTCTTTCTCAAATTAGCATCCAACGCTAGAAACATCCTTGCTCTTCTCTCATCTTCCAAAAAGTCACAGGCATCTAATATTAGATCGTCATCCATGTCTGGTATAGCCTGAAGCACGCTGATAACATTATCCACGGAAAAATTATCTTCTTTCTTTGTTTTCTTCGTTAGTGATGTAACTGCAACTGACATATGTTTCAGAGCAACTGCCATGCCCTCATTGTAATTTCTTGCCTTCTTAGACCCATTCAAAGTTTGGGGCATATTAGGTTGATGCCTTTTTTGGCGACCAGAAACAATCTTTTCATCACCTAAAAACAATGTTCCTTTATTTGCATTAGGGAGTGCCTGAGTTTCTCTGGTAGAGTTCTTTTCACCATCTATATACAACGCTCCTTTATCTGCATCAGGGAGTGGCTGAGCATCTGGGGTAGAGTTCTTGCCTCCAGAAGATTCCTTTTCAATATTTGAATTACTACACTCAGTCGTTTTTCTCCCAGGTGTAGCTTCATTGCGACATATTATGCACATGCTAGGATAAAAAGGCATGCTTTTAATTCTATATAGCCGGAAGTTGTGATGTACCTGCAATTATAAATAGGTGATGGAAGTAGAAAATAAAGACTCTTTTTTAAGAGAAAAAATGACCAAGAACACTTCATACCCTGATGCACTTTTGCCAAACTTGGTCATCAGCCACAACCTTCAGTTGTGTCTTATCCCAACTAAAACCTTCTTTACCAAGGAGTACCTTTATAGAGCAGTAATGCCTCCTCAAGACATTTAAATGGTTCTTCAAGACGACCTTACCGCAATGACATCCAAATCTATCATTAAAGGATTCTGTCATGTCTGCCCATGCTTTCTTCTTGAATGTACGGCCAATCTTGTTCCCTTTATGCACCTGGTCCAGCATAAGTTCAACAAAAAATTGGTCCATCATTGGGGACCAGTCGATTTTACTTTGATTAATAACAGCAGGGTGAGTCAGATCATCCACTCCTTTACTGGTGGTAGTCTGGTCATCCAATTCTTTCGAAGCAATTTCTGAGGAAAAATAAAAAATAGTTCAAACAGAATGAGACATACCCACGGTGACAGATTAAATTTGGGGAAGAAAATTAATGGAATTTTTCTTTCAACCAAACAATAAAATATTTAATGATTGTTGCATTTGTTCCTACCTTCACATTCAAAGTCTACATCGAAACATGAAAGGCTGTATCTCCCATCGGCAACTGCATGGCCGTATATTATGCACAGCTCATTATAATATGGAACAACTCTTGTTCTGTATGCTTGTACATCAGGGTGGGCCTGCATGTAGAAAAATGCGCTAATTGCAAATTAAAGATTCCCTAGTGCTTTTGAAAATATTTGATGTAAGCATATACCTTAATATACTCCTCCCATGTTTTATCGTCAGCTATCACCATGTTTAGAGTCCCATTCCACTGGAATCCATTTTGACTAATCATTTTTATCTCATTGTATTGCTTCCTGAATCGTTTGTAACGGTTCTTCAACACATCTACCTCATACTTGAACCCAAATTTGGTGTTAAATTGTTCAATCATGTCTGCCCAGGCTTGTCTGCTAAATGCTTTGCCAGTTTTATTCCCCTTGTGCACATGTGACAGCAAAAGCTCAAGAAAATATTGGTCTTGAGATGGAGTCCAATTAGCCCTCAAGTTGTCCAAACTAATAGAAGAATCATCCCCCATTTCATCATCTGTAATTCAAATGAATTAGTATTGAAGAAGCATAACGGCATTTCATTACTCTTTGGCCACTTAAACCCAGAGAAATAAAAAAGGAAAAAACTTTCAAAGGAACACTAACAGATATATCAGCAGTACTACAGTTCACGAATGAATTAGTATTTACCCAGAGAAACAAAAAAAAAAAAAGTTTTTAAAGGAACACTGCCAGATATTTCAAGAGTACTAAAGTGCATGATCACACATATCATCAAAATCACCCCTCACAGCCTCACCTTAGCACAATCTAACCCGTCACCATCACTATCATCATCCACGATATTTTTTACTACATTTTCATTACCAGCAACAAAAGTAATAATGCTTAACAAATTTTCTGGGTTAATCCATGCTACAAATGCCAAACAAAAAGCAATCTTGTGCTCACAAAACCAAGTTAAGCATCCTTTCTGGTTTCTCGACCATACTTGATATTCAGCATCATAAATAACATCCAATATGTAATATCTCACAATATGTTGCAGATATTACAAAAGTAAGCTCCCAAGTGCCAATTTCATGCTACATCCCATGTCACTTCCTAATCAGTCGCTTAATTAAAAGAGAGGAAGATATATATGCAGAAGATACATGTATGACTTTATGATAATATGTATGTTGAGAGGAGAAAGGATCACAGAAACCTTAGTTTGTGAGAATGAGTCAGTGAAATTATAATATCCTCTGTATTGGATTTTATAGTACTTGTGTAATTAATGTACAATAAAAAGGAAACAATGCAATGATCCTATTACATAATATCTACATGATTCTAACATGATCCTAATTGATTCTTTACATATTCTAACATGATCCTAACATGATTGTAATTGATTCTTTACATATTCTAACACTCCCCTATCAAGCTAGAGCATATAAATCATATGCACCAAGCTTGTTACAAATATAACAAATTCGAGGACCTCTGAGAGACTTTGTGAATACATCTGCTAATTGATCATTTGAATTAACAAAGTTTGTGGTGATGCGTTCCAGATAAAATCTTTTCTCGAATAAAGTGGCAGTCCACTTCTATATGTTTGGTCCTTTCATGAAACACTGGATTTTTGAGGCAATGGGCAGAGCTGCTTGATTATCGCAAATCAGTTGCATTTGCTTAACATCTTCCAAATTTTAACTCTTGAAGCAATTGTTTCAGCCATATAAGTTCACATGTTGCCAATGCCATAGCTCGATATTCTGCTTCTGCACTTGATTCTTGCAACAACATCTTTGTTTCTTACTTTTCCAAGATATCCAAGTTGCCTCCAATCATCACGCAATAACCTGTGATGGAACGTCTATCTGAGGGAGAGCCAGCCCAGTCTGCATCTGTAAAACCAATTATCTGGGTATGTCCTTTGTCTTCATAGAGAAGGCCTTGACCTGGTACTCCTTTGATATACCTGAGTATTCTGATTGCAGCATCCCAATGATTATCACAAGGAGCTTGTAGAAATTGATTAACTACACTTACAGCAAAAGAGATATCTGGTCGAGTGATGGTAAGGTAGTTTAGTTACCAGCAAGTTTTCGATATCTTCCAGGATCCGACAAGGGCTCCCCCTGTCCTAGTAAAAGCTTAATGTTTGGATCCATAGGAGTATCTACAGGTCGACAATCTGTCATGCCAGTCTCCTCTAAAATATCAAGGGCATACTTTCCTCTGAGAAATAGCGACACCAGTAGAGGATTAAGCGACCTCAATACCAAGAAAATATTTAAGGCGACCTAAGTCCTTAGTCTGAAAATGACGAAAGAGGTGTTGTTTTAGTTGATTGATACCGTTTTCATCGTCACCTGTGATGACAATATCATCTACATATACCACTAGAAAGATACTCTGATGTTGAAAAGAATGGTGGTAGAAAACAGAATGATCTGCCTCACTTTGGATCAAGCCAAATTGCTAAATGACTGTACTGAACCCTCCAAACCATGCCCGCGGAGACTGCTTCAATCCATAAATAGAACGATGTAAGCGACAAACTAATCCGGACTCCCCCTGAGCAACAAAACCAGGAGGTTGGTCCATGTAAATCTCTTCAACAAGTTTACCATATAAGAAGGCATTCTTAATATCAAGTTAGAATAGAGGCCAATGTCGCATGGCCGCCATGGATAGAAGAAGCCGAACAGAAGCAATCTTGGCAACAGGTGAGAATGTATCATCGTAGTCTAAACCATATATCTGAGTATATCCCTTGGCTACTAGGCGAGCTTTCGAACAGTCAATCTGTCCATCAGGGCCAACTTTCACAACATACACCCATCTACACCCAACTGTGGACTTACCTTTAGGTAACGGAACTAACTCCCAAGTGCCACTAGAGTGTAAGGCTTGCATTTCATCTACCATAGCCTGTCGCCACCTCGGATGGAATAGTACCTCACCTGTAGTCTTGGGAACAGAAACAGATGACAAAGAGGTGACAAAAGAAAAATATGGAGAGAAAAAATGGTGATAGCTTAAAAAGGTATACATAGGATGAGGATTACAAGTAGAACGAATACCTTTGCGAATGACAACTGGCGAACTAGTAGGAGGCAAGACCTGGAGCGGTAAAGGTGCTGGTTCAGGGCTAGAATCCACCAGTACCACCATGGAAGTATCTTGAAGTGGAGTAAAAGAAGTGGCTTTGGTAGGATGTCCAAGTAAGGGAACAGGAAGAACATCAGACACTGAAGAACGCTCAGCAGGAGAAGATGAGAAAAATGGTGACTCGTCAAAGAAGGTGACATCAGCTCAGGTGATATATCGGTTACTGTCTGGGTGAAAGCACCTGTATCCTTTCTGGAGACGAGAGTAGCCGAGAAAGACACACTAAAGGGATTTTGCTTGAAGTTTGTCCTGTCTAGGGGTTAGATTATGAACAAAATAAGTGCAACCAAAAACACGAGGTGAAATGGAATACAATGGTTGAGACGGAAACAAATAGATGAAGGAATTTGATTATTTAAAACAGAGGAAGGCATGCGATTAATCAAATAACAAGCAGTGAGAACTGCATCACCCAAAAATCGTAGAGGGACATGATTATGAATAAGTAAAGTTCGTATTGTTTCAATGAGATGACGATTCTTACGCTCAGCAACACCATTTTGTTGTGGGGTGTGAGCACAAGAGGACTGGTGAAAAATATCCTGTGAAGCCATAAAAGAGATAAAAGAAGAAGAAAAATATTTACAAGCATTATCACTACGTAAAATACGAATAGAAGTATTAACTTGATTGCGAATTTCAGCACAGAAAGATTGAAAAACAGAAAAGATCTCAGCACGACTCTTTATTAAAAAAAAACCAAATGCATCGGGAAAAGTCATCAATAAAAGTTACAAAATATTGATATCCCATAGTTATAGGAACACGACTAGGACCCCAAACATTTGTATGTACTAAATCAAAAGGGGACACAGCCCAATTATTGACACTTTTGGAAAATGCAGTGCGAACATGTTTCTCAAGTTGACACGACTCACAATCTAAAGATGATAAAGACAACAATGTAGGAACCATTCGGTGAAGCTTGGCGATACTAGGATGACCAAGGCAACTGTGGAGGAGAGAAAGGAGAAACAGCAGAAGTAAAGGCAGCAGGTGATGAAGGTATGGTAAGATGGTATAGCCTGTGAGACTCACGCCTTTTGCCAATCATCTGTCCCGTATCCCGGTCCTGCACATGAACAGAATTATTAGTGAAAGTAACAGAACAATGAAGAGAGCTGGTTAATTTATTGATAGAGATAAGATTGAAAGGACAACTCAGAACATAACGGACAGAATCAAGGTTAGAGAGGGTAGAGGACAAATTTGACCAAGACTTTTAGCCATAATTTTGGAACCATTGGCTAAGGTAACCATAGGGAGGGAAGTTGAATGACAAAGATGAGAGAAAAGACTAATGTTACCAGATATATGATCAGAGGTACCAGAATTCAAAATCCATGGACCAAGGGAAGAATGGGTGAGGCAAGCACAGAATTACTAGTCTGAGAAGCGGAGGCAGAGGTTGATGACTGAGTAGCCTGATACGCTAGATAACCCACGTAGGCAGCAGTTGGGATAGTGACAGTGGGCACGTCTGAAGAGTCAGATGCCGGAACAGAAGAGTCTGACTAAGCAATATTAGCTGTGCGAGGGGGTTTCCCATGTAGTTTGAAGCAACGTTCACGAGTGTGACCAAACCTGTAGCAATAAGTGCATTGTGGACGTTGACCTTTGCCACGACCATGAGACCCAGAACTGGCAGCAGTAATGGTGGATGGAGAAGTTAGAATAGAGGAGTCACCAATAGATGCAACTGGAGCAGGGATAAACTGAGTAACTCGAAGTAGCCGAGCAAAGACATCCTCCATAGAGGGAATAGAAGCACTAGCCAATAGTTGTTGACGGACAGAGTCGAGCTTAGGAGGCAAACCAGCCAATGTGAGAAGCATGAACAACTTGTCATAGTTGGTTTCTTGCGTTGCAATATCAGTAGTGATAGGGAGAAGTTCAGTGAACTTAGTACAAACACTCTGAATATGATCCAAATAACTGGACATTGATTGATCTTGTTTGCGAATATTAAGCATATCAGAGATAACACCATAGAAACGCTGAATATCATTAGTGTACAGCAATTTGGCTTTGGTCCACACCTCATGACAAGTTTGATACAGTCGAAAAAGAGGAAGAATCTCACAATCAATGTTATTCCAAAGGAGACTGCAAAGTTGAGCATCAATTGTCTCCCAAGTGTCTCGATCAGCAGCAGGAATATTAGATGCTTTCTTTGTCAGATTATCAGAAAATCTTTGACCTTTAAACTAAAGTTCAATTGCTGGAGCCCAATGAAGATAGCTGGAACCATTAAATGGTTCAGTAGTGATGATTGGAGATCTCGAAATTACAAAACTGAAAATACTCGACTTTCCAGTAAAGGAAGGTGTACCAGAGGTGGACATGATGGGCACAGAACTTCAAGAAACCCAGAAAACAAGAACCTGAGTTGAAAGCGGAAGACCCAAAAATTACGATAGTAGACGCGGTTCGCGGAGGTGGGGAAGCCAAACACCCACTGGAAGATCATGAACCTCGTGGATAGGGCTGGATCTGGCTGGCCGGAAAACACACAGAGAAGTGGTCGGGAGAAACGGCGGCCGGAAAGAGGGCAAAACGCGCTCTCGTGCTCTGAAAACACGTACTGGACAGATTTTGGTGACCGGAGCGTGGCGGTGAGTCGTAGCTCCGATGACTGCGCTGCTCCGGGGATGGGATGGGTTCGGGGAGACACACATCGTGGTCGGGTCGGTTGCCGGAAAAACACACCTCAGATGTGTAGATCTGAGATGGAAACCGCAGGAGGAGAGAGAAAAATAGTGCTGACGGCAAGGAAGCGAGAAAAAAATTTGGGTTTCTATCCCTAGGCTCTAGATACCATGTTGAGAGGGAGAAGGATCACAGAAACCCTTAGTTTGTGAGAATGAGTCAGTGAAATTACACTGTCCTCTGTATTGGATTTTATAATACTTGTGTAATTAATGTACAATAAATAAGAAATAATGCAATGATCCTATTACATAATTTACATGATTCTAACATAATCCTAATTGATTCTTTACATATTCTAACATGATCCTCACATGATTGTAATTGATTCTTTACATATTCTACAATATAGATAAAGGTAGTAGTAAAAAATGGCAGTCTTTTCTCAAAGTATAGCAAGAGTTAAGAGACCAAAAAACCTATGACACTGTTCATTATGCATTTCTGCTGCAGCAAATTCATTACACACAAAATAATCCCCGCAGTCCCACACTATTGGAGATCCAACAAGTCAGATATACATCCAAGTTTTACTCATAACACAGGTTTACATGGTTAGTCAAACTAGTAAGATGACATAGCTTGCTCCAAATTGATTGGCATCTTAATACTCGTTTCACAGTTACCTTAAGTATGTCTTGGGTCTGGAATTCTATGAACATGCTACAACAACAACAATCAACCCTAATCCTACTAGGCTGCGACTACATAGATCAATCGACACCATTGAGCTTTGTATTCTTGATCTATGTCATAAAGATTCAACAATATTGGTAGCCAACTGCCTAACACAACCCTCATCTTAGGACCGGCTATATAAAGTTTGGCAACAAAAGACAACCCTGTCAGGGTAGAAAAAATTCAGGAGAGAGATTCTAAGGGGTCAGTTAATTCCAATTCAAAACTGCTAAATGGATCCAAGCCATCACTTCTCTGCTGAAAATAAATATAATAGGGCATTCAAGCATCAAAAGAAAAATAAAAACCTTTAAAGTTCATTGGGGTTTATGTCTTGTTCTTGTTCTTCTCCTTTATTTTATTTCATTGTATCTGGCAGTCTCACTTCCCATCCATCACCTTATTATAGTCTTGCCATGGCAGCATTACATTAACCCCCAATTCCTTCGTTCTATGGGAAATCAACTTCACGCGCCTGTATACTCACCCCAATAATTCAAATTGAAAATTTCTTTCTGATTTAGATTAAAAGTTAAAATTTTTAGCAGCCAAACGGAGCACAGAGCAGAGGGTCATTCAATAAACAATAAATTCTCATCTCCCCAGCAATTTCGACAGACGGGTCATTGATGAATGAAATATTGATCGAACCTTAACTCTCTGTTTGGATGCTGAGAAAATTTTTCAGAAAAACAAGGTGAGAAAAGTAAAAGAAGAAAATTCAAGATGGCAGCTTCCCCCCCCCCCCTCCGATTTTGTGAGCAGGTAAATGAATAGCAGAAAAGCAAATTGAGAGTCGAAAGAGAGAGTAATGGCGATGAAAAAACAAAAATGGGACTTACAAAAACAAACAGCGGCGAAGAATAACCTCTTTCAGAATTCAGAAAGGACGTGGCGATGGAGCTCTGCTCTGACCTGGAACAAAAAGCGAATAGAGTTATCCTAACCTGGTGAGAGAGAGAAAAAGGTGTTGTTTGGTTGAAGTATCTTTATCATCCACGTGGCCCTACTAACAAATGTTTATCATATATTTTTGCGTCAAAAGAATTTGATCATTATCAAAATCAAACTTTTTTAGAATATAATAATACATAATAATTAAAAGTATAAATAAGTTTTATGTTAATAAAAGATTAACATTAAATTCAAAAGATAATACCAACTCATCCTTTGTTTAAAAAGTTATAAAATATAAATAGATTTGATTTTGAAATCCTTCTTTTTCCGTAACAAAAATACTTTTTTTTTAGTTGGGTACAAACATAAACTGACTAAAAATTAATTAGATTTGAATGAATTTATTTAATTTTAGTTTTAATTATGTAAATTTGTGATTTTCTCTTTATTAAAGAAAATCATATTATTTTAAATAAATATGAAAAAGTAAAATTTTTAAAATAAAATAAATTTAATTCATCTTTAATTTATTACAAATATAAAAATTGATTCACAAATCGATTTAAATCAACTTTTTTTTAATAATGAATTCTTAACATGAGAACTAATTTATAAATCAAATCAATTAAAAAATATTTTTAATAATTCCAGATATAATTTTTGCTTTTCATTTAGAAATTCATTTATAACTTGTAAATTCCGAATGAATTAAAAGTCTTCGTAGAGAAGCTCATGTCTAACAAGGTTGCGATCAAGGAAAATCTTGATCAACTTATTAACTGGATAGATAACAATTGCCCTTTGTGTGAAGCATTACATAAAGGTGAGCCAGTTTTCCTTTTATATTTAGAGTAAATCTCTATTTTGTTCTTCTAAAGATATAAGTGTCATCACTTTAATCCTCTAAAGATTTTTGTTATCAATTTACTCTTTAAATATAAAAAATGTTATCAAAATCGTCCTTCTATGTACGCACAGGGACTAAATTAACAAATTTTAATAATTGATGAACTAAATTGATGATAATTATGTATAATTAAAGGACTAAATTAATGATATTTTTCTATCACTGAAGGACTAAACTGAGATTAATATCATTGAAAGATCAAAATGATAACACTTTTTAAATTTAAAAACTAAATTGATGACAAAAATCTTCAAAAAACTAAGATGATGACACTTATTTTTTTAAAAGATCAAAATAAGAGTTTACTCTTATATTTATATAAAGAATGCATGAAGTTAAAGACTCCAACTATGACTCATGTAGTCAATGAGTCATGTTCCCTCTTATGCTTAGATTCAATGAGTTATGCTGCCTTTGTGAATGGCGGCAGCATATTTGGAATTGGCTTAGAAAGGGTAATATTCTTGATGGTTATCTCGAGATAGTTGTTTTTTCTGATTTGGAAGGGTCAAAATGAAATGAAGTAGTTTTCTAATAATTCCTGAAGATGTATGTATGCATGAGAATATATCTTGTGAGGTTTCTTTCCTTTTGTTCACTCTGTTTCAGATTGCTCACATATGCGACCCTTGTTATACTCTTCTTGTTCCGTTGTTTTCATAGGATCATTAATATTTTTATTAAAAAATTAATTTTGCTTAATTAAGTATAGTGGAAAGATCATAGTGGTAAGTGAATTGTCATTTCAAAGGAGGACAAAGGTTCGAATCCTAGGACTAAGATTAAACATTCTTAACTCCAAAGTTGCCTCCCTAACACATATTAGACTTAATATAATTAGGCTCTGAAAAAGAAATATATTAAGGAATGAGTTTTATTTTATATACACTGATAATAAGAATTAAATATTATAAATGTATTTCAATACTTTTATTTGATATTCAATAAAAATGAATTCAAATTTTAATATATTGAAAATAAGGAATGAGTTTTACTTTATATATACTGATAATAAGAATTAAATATCATAAATGTACTCTAATACTTTTATTTAATATTCAATAAAAATGAATTTAAATTCTGATATATTAAAAATATTTTCTTTTAAGAAATCATTCTTCAATAAATCTTGTATTTATAAAGAATCCTCTTGTGAAAATAATTTCTTATTAAAAAATTTTTTATAAAAATATTTTTAAATTTTATTAGAAGAACAACTAATATATACATCAGCATCTAAAATCTTTAACCTTAAATATTTTTGGCCGGATATCAACTAGCCATTTTTATAACTCCAAGTATTTTTGCATATGCATAAGATACACATAAATTTCATAATATCATAATGGTCTCATTATTTAATCATTAATCAAACTATGATATATTAAGGGTTTTTCTTATTACTTCTAACATTCCCAAATATATTATCAATAATATTAATACACCTAATCATAAGAGAAAATATTAAAATTATAAATCTAAATAGAAATAAATATGAGTGCTCAAGAAAATTTTTGGTTAAGATGCCAAATTTGTGTAGTAAAATGTACTAATTCAAAAACTAGAGTGTTTAACTCAATCTCATAAATTATATTGTGTATAGTAGTTTTTAAGACATCAACCATAACAAGATTATTATCATAAATTTTAAAAAAAATTAATAAAGATGATACTCAGGTAATAAACTAAAAGTACTCTAACTACTTACAGAATATATGAAGAGAAGAATATAATGAAGCATAACAGAAAAAATATGAATTTATTGTAAATATTTATCTCTTTCTCTTGCATAAACTTTTATCGGCTTTTACCGTTTATGCTTCAAATGAAACATTCCAATTTATAGAGATTTTTGAGAAATTAGAGTCGATCCATTATTTTTCACTAGCCTGTAAAATAGGCAGAAGAAAATTTTCACTCTACCATTTGTTCATTTTCATGCCACCATTCTCTTTTTGCATTTAATGCTATCAACTTATGGCTTATTTTATTTCTACCATTATTAATACTATCCTCCCACCCACTCGCTTTTTTGCTTTTTAATTTGATTTGTGTCTTTGTTTTTAATAATCTTTTAAGGTTTTCGCACTAATCGTATCGTTATGTGTTTAAAAGAAATGGTCTAAGATTCAAAGAGTGTGAGGATATCTTAAAAAATCCAAAAAGAAAAAAAAAATCTTAAAGCTTAATCAATTCTCGTTGAGATTAGAAAGACTACGGATGGGAGAACTAAACCAATACAAATAAATTCTCGTTTTTAAGTTCATGTAAACCAGCCAATTCACTTAAATATTTCCTTCTCTATATGTGCTCACAAGTAACATGTCAATTCTTGGCTCTTCGGACTTTAATCCTTCTCATCAGACAATTAATATTGTTAAGATGATTAATTAACTGAATTAGCCCCAAAAGTCTACAATTTTTTTCCTTTATTTTTAAGAGTATACTATATTGAGGAGTTGAATAAATACTCAAATTCTTGCAACTAAATATTTGATTACCAGCAACATCACAGTTAAACACTAGGACTAAAGTGTTAGGTAAGATCAGGGTCCAGTTGCTTCTTTTAACTATTTCATTTGATGATGGTTTAATATTTAAAAAAAAAAAGTTAAAAGAGAAAAGGTTACCACGTTTTAAGATTAAGAAATAACATATAATAATATTTACAAATTATCTATTAAAAAGAATTGTTGGCAGTAAAACTTGAATTTAAATATTATAAGCAAAGTGATTTGATTCTTACTAATCATATCAACGGCTGAGGTATTCACCAACAAAAAAAAATCAACGCCTGAGGGTGATGGTTTAAAAATTTATTATATATCAATATTGTTAAAATCAGATCAAACAGTAAATCAGTGAGACTTTCGATTCATATTCAATTGGTTTAATCATTTAAATCAATTGGTCGAACTAGATAACATAATAATATAACATCTATAAAAATATTCATAAAATATTAAAAAATATTAAATTTTTTAAAAAGATATTAATAACTGGTTGGTTCTAGTAATTTTGATCAGTCTTATGCAGTTTTGACTAGATCAAAGTAGTCTGACCATAAATCTAATTATAAAACTGAGATATAACTAATTGAATGTCCGATTCATAGTTGAACTGGTTAAATCATATGGTTCTGACAATAGTATTAGATACATACATATATATATGTATGTATATATATATATATATACATACATATATACATATATATATATTAAAAGTTTTTCTACTTCAAGTAGTGGAATTTATTACATGTTATTTTTCCTTAAATTTTGAAAATTTTTAAATATTTCTTAACTTCGCTCATTTTTTTTTTTAACTCTTCATTCTCTACAGGTCTCCTCATGGATAAAAATATAAAATAAATGTAATTTTCTTGAATTAAGTATAAAGATGTGTCTAAACTTTTGTAAATATATATTAGATAACAAAATAAATAGAGATCTTAATTAATATATAATGTGATAACCATTCATCCAATTTATAAGTATATATTTGAATGGTCTTAGTAATACATTTTTTAATTCCTAAGGTAAAATAATTATAGAAAAATAAACTTTAATAAAATATGTTATCTTTTTATAATCTTATAATTTTTATCATCTTCTAATTTTGATTCTGCAAATTATAATGATAAGAAGTTTATCTCTCAATAAAAATATGTTAACAATACTGAAAAAATGGTTTCAATTGAGGTTAAATTATTTCATAAGATGTAATAATAAATTTATTTAGGAAACAATTAAAAAGAAGGAACGTTAATTATAGTGTAGTAGTAGATGTTTAAACTTGCCTAATCAATCATTAAAATTAAAAAAAAATTGTGTTTATTGTGATTCTACTTAGAAATATAAATTGATCAAATGGTTTGTACAATGAATCCATATTAATTTTGTTCAGTTTGGAAATCATGTTTGGAAATATAAAGTAATTTCATGGGACAACATATAGGACGCAATGTTTTCATTTTTTACATGAATCTTACTCCATTTGATACAAAATTACCTTTTAAGCTGGATTATATTTGCTTCATTCAATCTTTAGCCATCTTTAATTTTATGTTGTTGTCTTTAGAAGTAATAGCATAAATGGATTAAAATTATTAATTTATAACAAAAAATGAAAATTATCTAATATTACAATTAATATAGTATTTGAATAAATATCTTATAGTTTAACACAAATAAATATGTTAAATTATGCTAAGCTATTGTATTTCTTTTGAATTTAATGTAGTATTAATATTGAGTACGTTTTAATAATATTATATTATTTACATATGACACAGGATAAAGGAATAATTTTCTTAAATAATAAGTTTTCTACTAAAATAAGCTCACTTTATTATTTATTAGTTACAATTATAATTAATTAGTGAAAATATAAATAAACAAGTATCAATAATCGCATTCTAATAGTAAACCCTGATGTTTGTCAAATATAAAATATAAAAAATTATTAATTAACCAATGTCCAGAGACTAGCCAGGTAGTTTTTTTTAAGAATTAAAAATCCTTTAAAGTAATGGATTTTTGCCTGCTTTTATGAAATCTCGAAAATGTCATTAGCACCCTAATTTTGAAATAGCCTGCCATACTTTCTTTCTCTAGTTTTATTGGTTCTTTAAAGTTTTTATATAAATATTAAAAAAATTAGTAAATATTTTGAATGATAAAAAAACATAATTAAATATAATTAAATTATCTTTTATTTTACTTTATTAATATTTTATTTATTCTTTTTATTAAAAAATAAAGATAAAATTAAAAAAATTAATTAATATATTTTTAATATTTTTAAATAACAAATAATTTTAAATAATTTTTTTATTATATATCAAATAAAAATAAATAAATAATGATTATTAATTTATAAAAAAATATTATTTTAAAAAATCACCTCACCTATTAACAAATGTTTTTTTTATTCTTTTACTTTATTTATTTATATTTTTTGTTTAAAATTTTTGTATAAAAATAAAAAAATTATTAAATAGTTTTAATTATAAAAAAATATAGTTTAAATTGATTAAATTATTTTTTTATTTTATTAATATTTTTTAATTTCGCTTATTTTATTATTATTTTAATTAAAAAATAAGAATAAAATTTAAAACATTTAATTAATACTTTAATATTATCAAATAATATGTTATTAGACAAAAAACTTTTCTTACAGACAAGGGAGTATTTTTTTAATGTTTTTTTTACCACCGCTGTGGATAATTCACCGCCCAGAGGATTAAGGCAAACACGGCGCAAGCACGAGAATCTAGCGGCATGGCTTTGCTTGACTGCAACGCGATATCACCCATGAAAGCAAGACGCTACACATCCATTCTTCCTCCCTTTCGAAAAAAACACCTTTTCCTTCTCCCAAAATTCTCTGCTACTTCAATATTTTGTTTTTTGTTTTTCTCCCCACAAACCTTCTCTTCTTTGCTGGTTAGTTTCTTCCCTCTGCCAAGCCTAGCTGCGTCCCTGTGGTCCCTCACAAGCTTTGACGCTTCAAACTTCGTTTTCAACGCAGCACGTACGTATGCCCTTTCCAAAGTCCCTCACAAGCTTTGACGCTTCAAACTTCGTTTGCAACGCAGCACGCACGTATGCCTTTCCAAAGTCCGTTCCTTTTTCCAAAAACGATCCCTTCCCTTGTTTAATAATAGTCGGGTTGGGATCTTCGCATATCGATTTGGGGTTCGGCTATTCTGCCTCCATTTCGTTGTGCTCATTTCCCCAGAAGAAACAATCCCATGTTCTCTACGCGTCTGGGTGCTTTCACAACAGCTGACTCTGTCCTCTCTTTGTTCGAAATCTGCTATCGGTTTGTGGGAATTTCAGTATTTCTGATTCTGGGTTCTGTTCACAGTACTTAAAAACACAGCTGCGGAAGAAATTTCGTGTAAGTGGGTTTCCGATAAATTTTACATTTTTCTGAGCTGCTGCATCTGGGGTACTTTGACATCTTCAGCTCCGTTTTAGCTTTGAATTGGATTTCATTGGGAACGGTGTGTGTTGACTTGAAGCCTAGAAACTGGTTTTGGTTTTAGTTTGCCAATTTTGTTGGAAAGTTCATGTAATGTGGTTTCATTTAATTGCTGATGGTTTTAATTTTCAAACTTGCGTTGGTTCTATGTGCCTGGACTCTGGGGGCTGTCCCTGTTTAAATTCTGTTAACGAGTGGCTCTGAAATTTGAAGTTCTTTTTAATTTTATTGGTGCAACGGGTGAGGTTCGGAGCTTCAAATGGATGTGTTAGAATGTGATGACTTCCCTGGCTTTTCTTTTGGGCTTATTAAATGCTTTGCAAATGAATTACCATGAACCATCGTTACTTGGGCTAATGGAGAGAAACCTCCTGTGCCAATTATCTTAATAAAATTGCCTTTTTGTGCTATTTTGTACACAAGCAATATGTGGTGTTTTACTAATCATGCATGATGAGATGTGAATTATACCTGGATGGCTAGTCTTGTTTACCCACAGTGAATTTCTATAATTTCAGATTTAGTAGAAAATTAGCAATCCTGTGCATGGTTGACACCTAAGTTTCTGACATGACTTTTTGAGAAAACACTCGTTGCACTTTTCTAAGAGATGCAAAGATGGAGAAGAAACGAAAGATTGTGCAGTATAGGGAGAGGCTGGATAGGACCCTTAACTCACCTGATCTGATAAATGATGAGACACTCAAAACGCTTATCAAAAGTCAACTCCTACGTTCTTCAGAAGAAGAAATAGAAGGTAATAACATTCCCTAATTATCTAATAACACCTGATCTTGTCATTTTGAATTCATTCGCTTATTTTAGTTTGTTAACTTTGTCTTCTTGTTTTTTTATTCTATGTTTGGTTTGTGCAGGATATAGGGAGAAAGTAGTAGAAACCAAGACTGCAGAAGTATCTAACTTTCTTGATATGTTGAGGTGTGCTTCCATAAATGATAGCGGAAGATCTAATACGTCACACACTGATTGGAAAGTATGCTATCTACTCTGTGTAGTTTTTTTCCATTTCATGTTTTCTTGATGAACTTTTTTTCTTATTTATACCATCTTCCATTCATTTAGATCCTGAACTTTTTTGTTTTATACATCTAATTGATAACTTCCTTTCAGATACATTAGGAATTAAAATTAGATGACTGACCTCGTTGGCTCAGTGGTTTTTCTCCAAAAGTTACTCTATGGTTTGGAATTCAATGGACTAATTCAATCTCAAGTGACATTTGTAGCCTGACTTCTGATTATGCTTTGGGCAATAGATACATGACTTTCTGAATCAAATTCTTGAGTTATTATTGATAATTTTACTTCTTCCAACAGTTAAAACAGGATAATGAAGAGTTCCGTGTTATGTATCGTGAAGGACCAGAGGGAACTCCCTTTCATACAATGCTAGTTGAAGGCTATGTAGATGGGCCTGTTGATGTTTGTGAGTCACACTGGAACAACCGAAACTTTTAGCATCACCCTTTTATTGACAAAGGCTATATTATCAGTTTCTACATGTGAAATGTAACGAGTTCTTTTCTTCATTACAGGTTTATGTATCTCATGGGAGACGTTCCTTTACAAGAAATGGTGAGAATCATATTTATTGCAATATGTGCCTCTAATTTTTCTGTAAAATTAGTCCCAAAATGATTTTGAACACTAGTATCATTTTTATACTTATGAATTTCTATATAAGGTAGGAAGTTATGGCACTTACTAAAAAAAACTGCTTCATTTTGTGTCTTTTGGGGTGCTGGGAAAATTACAGCTGCAAGATATGTTTTTTTTTTTTTTAGCATCCATTTGACTTATTATTTTTGTTATGAGGTGGTCGTGGAAGTTGCTGTTTACCTTAGAAATGCTTTTGAATCTAAGTAATGTTATCTCGCTGATACTCGAAGGTGACACCCTTTTCAAATTTTGCATTTCTCAGGTGGCCTCAGTCTACTGTTCCTGCTTTCAAAATCATATCATCTGAGTGTTTGCAGAAGGTCCAGATTGGGGAACAAATATCACTAGTGAGGTTTGTCCTGCTAACATTGATTAAAAAATTCACATGTTATTGCCTCGTACCATGCTAGAAGTCTTCACTTTTGAATGCTTATTTTGCTCTGAATTTTGGAAGAAAGGGTGAAGGTTTCATGGCCGCTGTCTATGAGGGAGGCTGTAGTGCACTATTATCTGTTTGAGTACTTTCAAGATGACTTAGTTGTTGTTCTTACTAATTCGGTAGTCACCTGGATCCTTCTTGTTTTTCTTTGTTTTTTTTAGAGAAAGTTACTTCTAAACTAGACCTAAGCTTCAAGAAATTTGTGATTAATTTGCTATCAGGTCCCTGAGTCAAAAAGCGTTAATGGGACCCTTAGTGGTTTCAACAATGAGGCAATTCCTGAAGCAAAGGATGTTGTGAGAATCGATTTGGTGGGAGGCTTTGCTTTGCAAAAGGTGACATCAGAAAGAAGTTACTTTCGGTGAGTTTTAAGTGTGTACTCAAACATAAGAAGTTACTTGAATGGAGTGATGGAATGAAATGGGAAAACAGTCAACAGTCATAGACCATAAAGCCACATATAGGATCTGCTTATTTTAAAGAACAGGCAAAAACAAATGGAAAGAAACTTTCTCTTCATAGCTGGATTAAATATTGCTTCATAGTTTTGTCTCTTTATAAAACCCCCAGGAAGCAGGTAATTTTGCTCATAGATTTTGCAAATAAACTGTCTTTAAGAAATGTTTTTGGACCTTGGGTCCATGTCAGAATTATGATAAGTATTAAATTGTCTTTGTGATAATGTGGGCCCTCCTTCTCTAAACTATAAATCAAACATATGCAACTTAAATTCTTTTGAATTGTCAATAACGAATGTGTGATGCAACAATGTAATCTTCTTTGTTTGTTGTCTGCTATATTTCCTAAATATGTTGATTCTATAAATGGACCTACATCTGTGTAATTACAGTATACTCAGTTCTCCAGAGTAAATGTATCGGATTCCCAGTCCCCTTTTGTTTGTTATTTATTTTCACAAGAGAGAGAGAGAGAGAGAGAGAGAGAGAGAGAATTGGTCATTGAATATATAAAGCCAGTGTTCCCATAGATAGTAGTGAAAATCTAAGCATTTTTTCTGTTCGTTATTCGAAATGTTAATATTAACTTTTAAACAATAATCATGTCTAAAGCTTTATGATATTTATTTTACACAGTAGTAGTCAGGATCTTCAGTACTAAGGTAATATTACAGTTCTGTTGATTGTGTCAATCTAATCAAATGGAGTGGAACTTCTTAAATTCTAATCATGTGCTATTATTCTCAAAGTAACTGAGATTGCTGCCTTTGAATTTATCCTGGGTTTGGATATTTGGCATTATAGATTAGTAATAATAAAATTCCAGTTATTAGAAAATTCTGATTATGATGGGTTTTGGCTTAGGGGATCAGTCAGGGAATTAAATTGTTCTTACTTTGATAATTTATTTTGTTTGCGATTTTGTACAGCCTTGGCATTGCTGGTGTTTCTGTAAACGGTTATGTACCCGGTTTGGTTGTTCTAAGTGATTCTATTGCTTCCCATTGATAGCTTATCTTATGTTTCCATTATAATTTCCCTATTCATGTCTTACTAGTTTCTGAAAGAAATATGGAAGTAAACTGGTTTATAGACTAACTGTATGGCTTGACTTTCCAACATGTGAAAAATGAAAAAGGTACGGGTACCACAAATAAAATGGATTATTATTAGCAACCCTGATTCCAAGACTTCAAATTTTGTAGGACAATAGCAAATATGGATATAAAGTTGGATTTTGTTCCTCCATCCCTTATAAACTTCATTTCAAGGCAGCTCATCGGCAATGGTTTCAGACTTTATCAGAAGGTTGTTGATTCGTTTCAGATATATTTCTTTTATTAGGCATTTAATGAGTATTTACTTTGTTTTTATTTTCTGGCATCTAACTAATGAGATAATTCATTATTTAATAAAGAAAAATAAGTGAAAAGTAAATGTAAGGCTGCATTTTGTGTTAAATTCTTATCAAACTCTCAGCCCCATGGATTCTTTAATTAATATTGTTACTATTATTTTTATTTTTTTATAAACTAATTATTTTTCTTAGATGGAAAGAAGGATTACGGAAAAAAAGGAGGATAAGATATCATCCTTAAACCAAGCAGCAAAAAGGAAAACATGCAAACAAAATAACATGTATTCTTTAATTATAACACGCATTTAACTTGTATAGTAGGATTTACCCTGGCTTTGACTTATAGCCTATTTTGATTGCAATTGCTAGTTTGAAAGCTGGATTCAGCTGGCTTGCCATTTACTGCTTGATCATGCATATGTAAAACATCCTTGCATTAGTATTTTGTACTGTTTTCTATCATCTTTTGACACTAACCAACCCCTGATTATGTTATAGGCAGTGGCTTCTATGAAGAGCCACGATAAAGAATTCAGCAAGGCCTTGGGGGACCTATTGTATGCTAGAATTCGCGAAGCTCTATATAGCAATAGTGATTCGAAGGCTTTGGATGGGGAAGAGCATAAGCAAGTTGAAAGCATTATCCCTGCCGAAGATCTTATTGAAAGTAAGCAAGATGGGGCAAAAGATGTATCTCAGGAGGGTAAGATCAATCAACTTGAAAATAATTTCATGTCAATGGCAAAGAATGCAATTGTACCAGAATATAGCAAGGCATTTGGTGAGATTGTAGAAGCAGATAGTGAAGAGATTGTACCAATTGAGGAGGAGGACGATAAAGTAAATGACATTCCAATTGGGGAAGTTGATGCGAGTGTACTAAAGGGCAAGAGAAATGTATGTATCAGCTCAGAGGTAGAACAGGCACTAGAAACATTGGAGAAGGCCATTTCAATGGTTCGGGAATACGGATTTCATTCCCAGGGGGCCTCTTCTAGCTCTGCTAATGAAGAGTCCCCGCACATGAAAATAGTTAGTAGAGTTGATTCATATTCCGCCAAACTTATTCAACACTGTTCAGAAAATGAGGTTAGTGTTGAAGTATCGAATAGAGATATGCTGGAGGGAACCTCGCATGGGACTAACTCTGACATCCAAAACTTAAGGTGATTATGTTACTGTTTATCTGGTTATTTGAAGGAATATAAGTTTATGTGTGTACGATTTTGTATCCTTCCATATGGTTTGTTTGGAAATGTAAGCAAAATAGTACAGGCTGTTGGTAAATATGAATTCATATTTAATTCATGCTCTGATTTTCTTTTTTTTTTTGTTCCTTCAGGTACACAGGAACAAATTCTAACTTAAAGGAAGTAAATTCTAACAAAGCAGTACCAACTTCACCAGAGCAGAATCTTTCAAGACCCATTGAGTCCATCCAAGTTACCTCATATTCTTTGAAAAGTGGGGCAACTCTGGACCAAACAACATGCAGTAACAAGCAATCAAACTCCGATTCAGTCCAAGATATGTCTTCAGATGAACCAAAGAAGTCGAGCAGGGGGAAAAAGTATCTATACTGTTGTTTTCTGCATTAACTTATGGGGAAAAGTTAAAATGCCAAGAACAGAAGAAGAAAACGGTATTTAGAGGCATCTTGTCAACTTGTAACCCAAGCCTCAAGAACTTGGGACAGGTTTCGTCTATCTTACACGAGGAATACTTGTATAATGGTCATATATACCAACGGGAATATTCTTTTCCCTTGATTTTTCTGTCAGCCATACAATCTATGTAACATTAGATTATTCTTTTGCTGGTCAAAAAGGGGGGATTATAGAGGAGACTGGGGCCCCCAAAATTTTTACTTTTCTGCGTTTTTCCTTTTTCCTTTTTCTTCGGTACTTCTCAGAGGTGGCCTTCTGTTTTTTTGTTTTTTTTTTTTGGTTCTCTTTTCCATTTTGCTATACTGGCTCATTTGATCGTTAATGTTTTTGCGGATCCTTAATCCAATGTGTTTCCTACGATACACTTTTTTCCCCTCTTGTGCTGATTATGTTTTTACTTCTTACTTCCTACGACACATATTGTCACATAAATTTACTGTCCTTTAATTTGTCTTCGCAAACCAGTTTCCCATCGAGAGGCCACTTTCTGATGTTGCATGCAGCCATGCATTGCCCAGAAACTGGTTTTGTTGTCAACACTGATCAAAACTTACTGTAACAATTTATCTTAGTCATTGATTAAAGAATAATTTTAAGTTGTCAATGAGTCTTAACTCAGGTGGGATTAAGTCCTTTTAGAGATTACTATTTCAGGTTCAAATTTTATTGGTGCTGCATTACCTTCACTTTAACTAACTCTCCTTTTCTCCACATCTGGTTATAGACTTCATTTGTATCCAAAAAAACAGAAAATAAGGTCACATTTGGTACATGGAATAATTTCATATAATGATAATGAAATAGTCTTCTCCTACGGTTTGATAGTTTTTGAAATGAAATGGCTTTTTAAGATATTTTATTATTTGTTACATAGAATTAAATTAAATTTAAATGATATAAATGCCTTTATAAAAAAAAAATTTAAATTTCGTCATGTATATCTTATATATGTAATATAAATGTATAATTTCAAAAATAATGTTCAACTTGAATTTTTTTAATTTTAAAACAATAAATATTGTTGTTTAAAAAAGAACAAATACTATTTTATTTGTAAGAAATAATCAAAGTGTGTACATTGAGAATTGAAATATGGGTACATGACATTAAATTTTTAATTATCTTCCTTCTTTAAATATTCTTTTTTTTTTGTTACAAAAAATGATAGTAAGGATAATTTACTCAATAATTATTAGTATTCATCTATCTCTTAAGCATTAAGGGATTTCTTTAAGAGGAATGACTGGCAAATAGAATTATTAGTCGAAAGGAGATTCAAACCCTTGCATTTGAATATACAAAAGTCTTATATAAATTCCTTTAACTAGTTCAGCCAACTCACATTAGCTTTAAATATTCTTTCATTAACATTTTATATTATTCTTACGTGAGTTAAATTTAACAAGATATTATTTTAAAAAATTATTAATGATATATTAAAAAAATTAAACTTAATGAAATTCTAATCCTATTTATCTAAAAGAAAATACATTTCATACTTCTTTTTTAATTTTGTGGAATAAAACATAAATAAAATTAATATTTCATATTTTTTTTAACAAACAAAAACAATTTCATATTTCATATAATAAATACGTAATAGAATATCCACTCTTATCTCCTAAACGTCACATAATAGTTTTCAAAATAGATCGTGACTTTTGACTCTTGAGTTTTGAAAATTTACAAAACCTATAAAACCCAAAGAAAATTTCAGTTTTATTAATTCTAAATTTCTAACAGTTGTCCCTCATGTATCTCCTGGGCCCTGTTAGCTCTTGATCCAAATGAAACTACAATTTGTTTTTCAATCCTTTCTTTGCCGAATTGCCCCAGTCCCTGTTCATATCCTCTTCTTCGCCCTCCTAAACAGAAATTGCTTGCTACCGGAGTCTTGCCTTCTGTGACTGTGACCCTGCTTCTACAATGTCCAGGAAGAAGTTCTGCACGCCCCTTTCCACCCTTTTCAGGCGCAGTTTAACCTCGATTCCTGAACACTTCCCCATAAGTTTTTCTCCACAGAATAAACGCCGTGCTTATGTCTCGCCGTCACCGTCACCCTTTGCACAGCATGATCGTGTTTTGCATAACCCCGTGTACTATTACTCTCTTGGGAATCTTGGATTTTCCGGAAAATGGTTGTGCTCAAAATCTGCCGAGAAACTTGATAGTAGGTGCTGGAATTGTCTTGCTATGCCTAGATCAGCACCATTCCTGGTCTGCGAGTCCTGCCGGTGCATTCAACCTGTGGATGATTCTGTCGACTATTTCGAAATTTTTGGGTTGTAAGTCTCTGGGATTTTGTTGTTCTGTATGCTGAAATTGCTGAAAAAGTTTTGATCTTTTATAACAATTCATGCATTTTCGCTTTAGATCATAGCTTGCTCCATTTCAAGGTTGTAATGTATGTTTGCAAACTGCCTCTCATCAAGCAAAGAGAAAATATATGCTTTTATGTGTCATAATCGTGTGCTGGGCATATTTCACAGTTTCACTGCTGGGGCTGTAAATCAGTGGTTTTTAGCTTTTGTGATGAAGAAAAGAAAAATATATTATTCATTTGTTGTTTGTTAAATTTGATAGATAATTTGAGAAATTCAAAAGTAATACTTTCTTCTTTTTTTTCTTTTGAATTTTCATCAGGGAGAAAAAGTATGATATAGAGGGTAAGAATTTGGAGGGCACGTACAAAGAGTGGCAAAAGAAACTGCACCCTGATTTAGTACATTCAAAATCTCAGGTTGGTCTGATGGGATACCCTTTCTTCTTTGTGTTTTTTTTTTAACTCTTTCTCTGAAGAGAGATTGGGGGAGGATAGTGAATTTGAATGTGTTTTTAGAGAAACCTACAGATTTTGTTTTAACTCCTTCAATTGGTTAGAAAGAAAGAGGTTTTGCTGCAGAACAATCTGCAAGGGTGATTGATGCATACAGTACGCTTAGCAAGCCTTTGTCAAGAGGGATTTACATGGTAAGTATACTTCTATCCATAGATTCCTAAATGATCATGCTTCATTACAATGGCAGAAGTCTAGGTATAATTTGAAAAGCTTAAAAGGTCAATGGTGATAATATATTTGTTATGAAGAAATTTATTATTTGCTGGTAGGAAAAAATAAATATGACATGCTATGAATAGGCTTTCCAACAATTCCTTTAGTTATATCTTGTTCAATTGTTTCATCTGCCGGGTTATTAAGTATTAAATAATGTTTCCCCATTTTTTATTTTCAGCTGAAGCTTGACGGAATAGAAGTTGATGAGGAAGAGACAATTACGGAGCCGGAATTACTAGCTGAGGTAACTGAATAGAGCCTGATTTGTTTTCAGTATGAAATTTCCTTATAACTTAATTTCTGTAGTAAACAAAAATTCAGCAGGAAAAGTACTTTGAAAAATGAGTGGAGAGTTTTCCTCTTGGAAGCTTGAATAATGTCTCATTCTCAAGGTTCCAAGTGAATTTTAAGATACTTGAGTCACTATCTTCCATAGAGACTGAATAAAAATATCTAAAGAAGGAAAAATGATGACAATATCTGAGTATATTTATGAGCTGTAATTGGGAAGACTGACAATTGTGATGGCTAGTTACTGCATTTAATGATAGTTGTAAAATGAGAAAAAGATTGAATTATTTTAATTTTTAATTTATTGAAACCATGATGAAATATTTATTTTCTTGTAGCATTTGGAAATCCATATTAATTTAGGACTGGGCTTGGTCAATTTTCACTTTTCAGAACAGACTTGCCTACTATGAAAAGTAAAAATAAATTTGCGAAATTCAAATATAAGAATATATTTCTGCAAGGTATATGTTGAATGGAAATGAAAGTGGCATTTTGTTGCAGGAAAAGGTTTTCCATTTTTTTCCTCCTTGTGCCCTCCCTCTTTCTTTATTTCCTTTCTCTTAAATAAATGGGAATCCTTTCCAGAGCTTAAAACTGAACACTGGAACTTTGTTGGTAAGGTTAATGATAAGCAATGCATATTATTTACTATCTCTTATCACATCTTTCCCTATTCTACAAAAGGAAAATCTAGCGTCCAATCCATTTGGTTGCTAAATTTTACTGCAGATTATGGAAATCAGGGAAGAAGTTGAAGAAGCAACTAACTCTGAGGCTTTGAATCACATTCTCTCTCAGGTATGTCTGGACACTCTAATTTGCAAGGCAGAAATGCTACAAAGAGATTGTGTAATCACTTATTGAATATGGATTTTGAATTATGTTTGCTTTGATGTTGTTTCTTCATATCATCCTGATGTCTAATTGTTCATCCAGATGGAGGAGAAACTGAAAAATTGGTCTAATGCCTTTGCCAATGCTTTTCAAAGCCGGAACTTTGAAGAAGCAAAAATTTCAATTCGGAGAATGACTTACTATAATCGTGTAATTGATGAAGTTGTAAAGAAGCTTTGATATAGGTAATTCATCGTTTTCTTTTGCCTGATTCCTTAAACTACACTTGGTAGAGACGAAAGTAGAAATCTGAAAAGAAGAATTGAAGCTCTGGGTGAATAGTGATTAATGCTTACTGATAGTAGGTCAATTAGAAAGAGATGATAATGGGATGGTTGCCATTTTTATCTCTCTCATCTTTAAATTTTTTATGCTGGTTGAGGTGAAATGAGATGAAAATGGGAGTTAAAAGCAACTGTTATTGCTTAAAACAAACTTGATCCACCTGCCCTTTTACATACTAGAATTTATAAAATGAGACTGTGACGGTTGTTTTAGAAGGCTGCCATTTCATACCTCTCTGTTTCACTCTTATCAAGCAAGAGGAAGGGCAATCCATTGTCAATCCTTCCTCTTTTCTGCCTTCTGCTAAGCACCTATGGTTAACCCACTGTCATTTTGATTCTTATCTCATTTATTCTTCTTATAATATGCTGCCAAGCACAGTCTTCGTGGAGGCAACATTAGTTTGAGTTCATCAACCAGGGGAAATAATTTTACCATATATTCATTTTTGAAAAAGAGTGCTTTTATCTTCATTTTCTATCTGTTGAGTGTGTGCACAAGCACAAGTCTTATGGCCCTTGATCTGCTTGACTGTTATTGAAAGTGATTCTATCGGCTAATTATAAGCTCATGTTTAATCCAATAATTACTAGGTCCATATAGAAAATGTAGAAAGTGTGGGATATATGTCTGGTCCAAAATTCTACCTTACAATTGTAAAATGGCTTGCTTTCTTGTGCTATATTTATATGAAGATCTACTCATTGCTGGATTCTTCTGACATTATTGTTAATCATTTGCCAGGATATCATTACTGTAGTACCCATTCTGCCAGTTGTGTTGCAATGTTTTCACAGTAAAATGTATCTCTCTGTCAACAACTGATGATTCCACTGTGATACGTTCTTTATCTAGTTTACTACTTTGGAAATGTGACAGATAGTTTTTCTTAAGATGCCCTGCTTGTAGTTCTTCCTCTGATTCCCTTATTTTCATATTGTGTAGGATTCAAACACGGAGCTATTCCTCTTGGGGCAAATGATAGATCAGTTATCAGCATGAAGAATTTGAATCGGTCACGTGTCCCGATGAAGTGACCTATCAGTAAATGACCACTTGATTTCATCATGTGTCAATGGACCTCAATGCCCCTGTGCACACGATGGAGTTTACATTTTGTCACATTAGGATCCACGTCCTAAGCACGAGCACCCTTTCAGATTCGATGCATGTAACTAAGCAACAATTTTGTATTCCTGAATGTGCATTTTCTAGACTACTTTAGCTTCATCTCCTTCCCTGTTGGAGTGATTATGCAGTATTTTCCTCACCAAAGTGCGGATGACCTAGGGAATTTTGTTACACTTGTATTTGATGTTACAAAGGTGATTGTGGCAAGTATAGAGAATGCATTCATACGTGGTTATGCAATTTGATGTTTTATAAGCGAGCTGTTAAATAATATTCAATCATCCATTTAGCTAGCTCTTCTTGAATAAGATCCACAGGTAATTACTTTCTTGACTCAAGTTAAATTCTTTCGCTAGGAGTGGCTTCTTGTGGGAAGGAATAAGTTTCCAACTGCATCGACAACATGGTGGAAGTCAATTAGAACGAGGAAGTACAAACATAAATTCAACAATTGCCAAGGGTCATGAGAAGAAGTCAAGTTATAAGCTTGCGCTTTCTCATCAGTTCCGATTTTTGTTGCAACACAACACGGGCTAAATCTTGCTTGCCTTCTCTGTTTAGCCCATAAAAAACTGTTCGAAAATTAATGTTACTGGGAACAATACCACTGTCCAACATTTCAGGAAGAAGCTGCAGGGCTTCTTCAGATCTACCAACCTTGCAGAGGCAAGTGAGGAACATAGAATACGTTCTAAAATCAGGAAAGGGTCCTTTTAATTTCATACGGTAGAAGATATTCCATGCATCAGCAGGCCTCCCCACGTTCATATACCCGCGTATAAGCGCAGAATATGTAACAATGGTTGGTTCATAACCTGACCTTTGCATTTCCTCAAAAATTTCAATGGCTTTTCCTATCTGCTTCTCTTTAAAAAAATGAACTATTAGAGAGGTATAAACATGGATGGTAAGTGTTATGCCCGCCTGTTTCATGGAATCCACCTTGGCTAATGCCTCTTCTAATCGACCCTTGCGTAATAGACCATGGACAATGCTTCCACAAGTTAGCTGATCCAGAGTAGATTTCTCTGCCCGTTGCTCTTCAACTAATGCCAGTGCTTCTTCCACTCTCCCAGCTCGACAAAGAGCCCTGATAAACAAGGAATAGCGAAAAGGAAGTGTATAGCCAAATTTTTGTAGAGAATCTGTGCATCTCCTAGCCTCCAGCAGCCTACCAACTTCGCATAAGCAACCGAGGTAAGTGTCGACCAATTCTTTGTCAGGGACATATCCTGCACCAATCATCTCGCCATATATTTTGATAGCTTCATCTACCTTCCTTCCTTTCCTCTGACAAAAGGCAATAATCAAATACTTGTATGTACTTCTACTTGGGTTATATCCGTCAGCTTTCATCTCTTTGAAACAATTCATGGCCATATCTGTCAGACCTGTTCGGCCATAAAGCATTAGCATGATTGTCCATGTATCTGACGTTATTGGATAACTGTTTCTTCTCATTTCGAAGAAGAGGTTGCGCATGTGCTTAAAATCTTTCCCGCATCCTGCAATTTTGATTGCCATGTTGTAAGTTTCTGTGGTGTGTCTATAACCAGTCTGCTTTCCCACCCACGAAAAAAATTTTAGCACAATGTTACCATGCATATTGCAATTGTGCAATATCTCCAAAACAAATTCTGGGGTGAACTGAATGGTGCTTTTCTCCAATCTTTCTTGAATAGTGGACCAATCCATGGAGGATGAAAGAATTCTACAAACTCCATGAACATCTCCCTCGCTGTAAGTCTTAAGCTGTGGATGTACTAAGGAGCAATCATCTTTTTCTGAATTTGATTGGTCAAATCCCACACTTTCTTCCACCTTGATTCTCAAAGACACTTGTTTTTCAGACTCCTTGTATTTTTCAGGATCAAGTCTAGATAGTGTATACATCTGCTGGACTTTCTCTTTCACAGCAAGCTCCCCCTTGTTCTCCATGTAAGTTATAATCCAATGGAATACTTCATCTCGAATTACAATCTTTGAAGCCTGCATTTCATATAATACTTTGACAATTTCATCTGTCTTTGAAGCCTTGCAAAGCTCCTTAATAAATACTGCATATGATTTCCAAGTGGGCTTGATGCCTTGGCACTCCATACTCTTGAAAAGTTTCCATGCTTCAGATATACGGTTTTGGGAAACATGACCTGCAACCATGGCTGTTATTGCCACACTATCTGGCTTAATTCCTTTTCCCAGCATCTCATCATACAACATGCAAGATTCTTCATACTGATTCAACCTAAAGAGATGCTGTATCAGTTCTGTGTATGTGGAAATCGAAGGCACACAACCAGATTCTTTCATGCTTTGAAACACATCAAGTGCCTTCTGAACCTCATTTCTTCCCAAGTACCCATTTATGATAATCCCATTAACCTTCCCATCAACAATATGCCTTCTCTTCATAATTTCTACAATTTCCAAAGCGTCTGTAATCCTTCCAGCCTTACACAGCCCTCTCACCAAGGTCTCAAAAGATTCAGGTTCAAGAGCTAAATCCTTATTTTTGAGGTCACGAATCAATTCCAAAGCCTCTTTAATCCTCCCAGAAATACAGAAACTCTTTAGCATACAGCCATGAAGACAGTCTTCAGGAATCAGAGACAACCGTATCATATCATTTCCAAGCAAACTGACAGCTTCAATATCTCCTGATCTTGCCATGCAGTTCATTAGCATCTTGTACAATCTTATATCAAGTACCATATCCTTCTGGACCATGTCCTTGTAGAACTCCATAGCAATTTCGCCTTTCCCAGAAGTGCAAAGTGAACGTATTATTGCTCTATACGCAACTGCATCTGGTTCACAACCACATCTTTTCATATTTTCAAAGGCCAACAACACTTCGCTGATTTGCTTTGCCTTCCCATAGTGGGATATGAGAATGGTCCACGTACTAAGATCCTTTTGAATTTCATACTTATCCATTTCTTCCACCAACTTCTTTACCAACCCAAATTCTTTTGCTTCTCCAGCAATGCACAACATGGTATTATACGTCTGGGTTGTGTGACCAAAACCATCTTTCAGCTTCAGCCAATTGAAAACCCTTAAAGCCAACTGCGGCAATTTGAAGCACCTTTTCAACACTTTGTCGAAAATCTCTGGTTTAAACCCATAATTCAGATTTTCTAACCTCTCTTCCAAAGAAGTCAAATCATTTTCCGCTCGAACAATTTCTATAACCTCACCGACTACTCGGCTTGCATCGTCTTCACCCAGATTCCCCAACTGGGCATCTTCCAAAGTCGTAAAGTTCTTCTCTTTATCCTGCAACATATTCTCACCGGCATTTCCACAAACATCCTTGGTGCAAGCTGATTGCTCCTTAAAATCCACTTCCCCGTCACGAGTTTCCCGGGGAATCAAAAACCCAGATGGGGATTCGTCCGGGATCACGGCATCAGCGCCTAAAATCTCGGTAATCTCATTAAAAAGTGCACCGAAGCTATCAGCGTCTGTCTGCTTGTTCGGAAGTTGTTGGGTTCTCTGAGGACGGGGGAGCTTTGATGACTTGGAGGCGTCAGAAATATACAAAACCTGAGATCGTGAAACTCGATGGCTCCAATTTGCATGCAGGGATAGGAGTTTCTTTAATGTTCTCATGGCAAGCATTCTGGAACGCTGAATTTGCTGCACATTGCACACATCATGCCAGGGACAATCAGGGGACTAGAAACAGGGCACAATTACGAAATATTTCGAGTTTATCCAGATTAAAATTTTCCTTTTTAACATTTTTTAAAGACCTATCTCTTACATCTATTTAACAAATTAATTTATTTAAATATTGTCTTAATATTTAAACTTTAATAATTAATATAAGAGTATATCTCATTAAGCTACTAAAATTGAGTTCGTAACGAGAGATTTAAATAATTAAAAAAAAATTGACTTTTTTAAAGTAAAATTTTTATTTTAAAAGATAAAGTAAATATTTATAATTATTAATAAAAAATTAATAATTAAAATTATGATAAAAAAATATATACATATTAAACAATTTCCTTTGAATTGTAAGTGAAATTACATTTATCTTCTCTTATTAATGAATCATTTTAATTAAAAAAAGATAAATATACAATTTATTAAGTAAGAATTTATTTGATAAATTATAAAGTTTATTAATTATAATTTTAAACATAATTATATCTTTTTTTTAATAAAATATATTCTTTTTACTTGACTAATAAGAGAGGATCTCGATATATTGGTGCCAATTTGCTCCCAACAAATTAGTAATAGAAATATTGGTGCATGCATGCCGTGAGGTTGAAGTCTTCTTCCATGAAACATATGTATCAATTGCTCCCTAAAATTGCACGTTGAGTCGCAAATGAAGCTAGTGCTACACCACTGATTTGTCTTCTCATTAAATAGAGGGGAAGTAATAAGAAAATGGTAGAGGATAAGAAGTTTAGTAAATTCTTTTATATGAATGTTCAAAGTTCTTTAAATAAGAATAACTTTAAAATATTTATAAAAATAAATAAAAAATAACTTGAGATGATTACATTAATCTCATTTTCTTTCACACATTTAGATAACAACTCTCTTAATTAAAGAAGATAAATATTTATTTAAAACCTTTCATTCTGTGTTCTTTCCTTTGGAAAGAATTTTATTAATAACAGTTTGTATCACTTCTTTTATTCATTTTTTATTTTTATCTTTAGTCCAAACATAACATTTATAACATTGAAAAGTCAAGTATTTTAATTAACATTATAGTTTATGAGTAGATTATAGTGGCTTTCATTAACGTTTGTAGAATTTGTTCAAACAATTCTTCTAATAGTTGGAATTATATAATCTTTCTTATTTCAAGTTCTTATTTAACAAATACAATCCAGTTCACTTTTCTTTTTAAACACTTATACTTGCATAAATACTTTCTAAATGCACATACTCCATTGATAGATATCACTGTATAATACAAAATTACAGTGCATGGTGGCTCATGTTTTATAATTTTCAGAAAAGGACTCTAATTTAATCTAAAATTATTAACAAATATAAAAGATAACAAGTTGCATCTTCTGACTTGTGGTGTCGACTGGGTCGCAAATCTATTGCAGAACTATGCAGGCCCCCTGTAATCCCCACCTTAATTACGGTAAAATATTGGTTTGTTTATTTATTTATTTATTTTTAACTTCCCTATTCCTCTTCATTTGTGTAATGATTATTATATTATTACTGTAAAAATGATAATACGTATGTCTCAGTTAGTGTCCTTTGATATATATATATAAAATTAATTAATTAATTTTAAATATAACTAATAAACTTAATAATCCATTACAGTGAATTCTTACAAATAAAAATTATGTTAATATCTGTTCAATAGATTTGTCATTTCATAAGAAAGGATCTAAATACCTATTAGATTAATCTAGCCTAATTATAATCTTTTTTAACAAATAAATTATATATTTACTTCTCAAGTATCATTCACGAGTTACAATGTCTGAATGCTAAAGATGGAAGTTGCAGGGAAAATGAAACTTGAAAGAAGAAAAAAACTCTGGTTTTCTATTTTATCTTTTCTCCCCTTATAAAAGGGGCATTACATATTTCAGTTTGGAAGCAGTGGAAGATTTCTAAAACTGACACCCCAAACTCCGTGAAGAAAGGACATTGGGAAAAATTTGTTATTGAGTTTAGCCTCCAAGTAAAGTAACTTCTTAACATGTTTTTTTTTATGAGATGAACATGTTTTTTTTAATTATTTCAAGTTACTTTTTTTTAGTAAGAGTTTAATTTTAATTCATAATTACTATAAATTTTTTATATTATCATATAATTACTTATTAACACATTATCAAAAAATTTTAATTTTTAAGTAATTATGGTCATAGTTAAATTATTTGAATAACATGTCAATATATAATTAAATAATAATATAAATATTTTATATTTATAATAAATTAAAATTAAATTCTTTTAAAAAAAATTTATATTTTTATCTAATCATGAGTTGCTAAATCATTAAAAGAGTTTGACTAAAATAATAAATATTTAAAAAATTAAATACTTAATAACTTGTTATTATATGATAATGTAAAAAACTTTATACTAAAAGTGAATCAAAAATAAATCTTCTCAACATTATGTGACTCCAAAAGTGTATAAGATGCAATTATTCTTTAAAAAAATAAATATTTGTAACTTCGTAGCAAAAACATTAAAAAAAACTAATTTTTTTAAAACAAGATTAAAATGCTTTGGCAAAGAAAAATATGGGGACTGAAGTTGCTTCAAAAGTTCAAATTATTCCCCAAAAAAAGCAATCTCTCAGTCTGAAAAAGGAAAATATAGTTGTGCCCAACTCAAATAAATAAAAATGATTCGGACAACGCTAACATAATAAAATAATTATGGCATAAAAAAAAGAGAAAAAAATATTAAAAAAAACCCCGGCGAGGGCCTGCCACCGGCGGCTGAGCGCATTACAGTGAGCCGTCCCTCACATAAGACTTAACGAACTAATAAGATTACGTAACTATGAAATCTGGACCGCCCACACAAACTGTCCCATCCTTCAAAGCCGTCCGATTAGCCAGTGTCTGAATACGCGTTTTGTCCAAAATTTTGAAACATTCTAACCGAAAAACCAGTAACTCGTTCTCTGTTTTCTTTTTTTTTTTTTCTTTTCTCTCTCTTTCCCTCCTCTTTCTTCCTCCTTCTTCATTTTCTCACCTAATTCGTATGAGTAATTCTCTGTTGCCACAATCAAGAGATTTACACACGACTTTGCCATTCCTATTAGGATTCTCTTTCTCTCTCTCTCATTCTCTCAGGGTTAACGTGAACAATTCCTATTCCGTCTGTGTCACAAGGGTCATTTTCCTCCGGCAATTTTCGCCTTCCTTCATCTCAAAGTTCTCTCTTTTACGTCGTCAAAATCGTCCATTTACGCGGATTTCCTCGTTTTCATTTATTTTCCATAATGGGGTTCGTTGAAGTTGATAAGATACTCTTTACTTTCCCCCTCTGATGGGTTCTGGGCATTAATGTGGGCTATTTTCGTGGTCCTCCAAATATTGATAGATTTTTCTTTCCATGTTTGATGCTCTTCATTGTGCACTTACACGTGCATGCTTCACAGCATGAGGGGAAATTCCCGTTCCTCACGCATTCTGATGCCAATTACCTCATTGTCATTAAGGAGAAGAACGAATTGGGTTTCTGGTATTCATTTGGTTCTTGTTTGTTAGATGCTTACAACAGGGAGTGACTAGTGTCAGATGGGAAACAACTGTCTTGGATCGAGAACCTCGAAGGATGGACAATTTACCTCTGTTCTTCCGAGTTCATTCTGGTGGTCAAGGGCAACGAAGAGAGCGAATTCTCATGCCTCCAAAGGAATAACCGGTGCACCATCATCTGGGAGCAAAAACCCAAATGCTGCAGGGACTGTTCAACACAAGCCTCCAGAGGCAGTGAAAATTGACAGAGAGGAAATGAAGCCAGCACAACCTAAAAAGCAGGACAAAGAGAATAAACCTTCAGAAGCAACAAGGCACGTGGGGGAGACTAGACTGCCAGAACCAGCTGGGCAGAAGGAGGGGGCTAGACCAGCACCAAAAACTAGGCCTGCAAAGCCAAAGAAGCCCCACAATGTCAGGAGGCAAGCAACTGCTGGGCTTCAAGCAGAGTCTGTTCTGCTGAGAAAAACTGGCAATCTTAGGGAGCACTATAATTTGGGACCGAAGCTTGGACAAGGGCAATTTGGAACGACTTTCCTTTGCTTGGAGAAAGCTACTGGGAAAGAGTATGCTTGCAAGTCCATCGTGAAAAGAAAATTGCTGACAGATGAGGATGTGGAGGATGTGAGGAGGGAGATTCAGATAATGCATCACTTGGCAGGGAGTCCCAATGTGATCTCAATTAAAGAGGCATATGAGGATGCTGCTGCGGTTCATGTTGTCATGGAATTATGTGCAGGGGGTGAGCTGTTTGACAGGATTGTGGAAAGAGGGCATTACACAGAAAGAAAAGCAGCTAAACTTGCAAGGACTATAGTTGGTGTTATAGAGTCTTGCCACTCCCTTGGAGTAATGCATCGCGATCTTAAGCCTGAGAATTTTCTTTTCGTTAATGAGCAGGAAGATTCCCCCCTTAAGGCAATAGATTTTGGACTGTCTGCTTTCTTCAAACCAGGTTTAGCAAAAAGTGCCCTTTTTCTTCCCCTTGTCCAATTAACATCTATCTTCAATTGTTTACCTTCCACACTTTGTTGTTTTTGGGTTCCAAATCTTTTTATGGCCATTTATGGTAATATCCAGTAGGTGGACAGTGTACTTTGTATTATGGAACTTGTTAGGCCTCTTTGACAAAGTAATGGGCCAATCTTACTGTAATTGTACTTACTAATTGTGCAGTGGTCATGGAGAATCTCCAGGATCTGTGAAATGCTTGTGTGCATATACTACTCATTGCGGATTATTTTGAAGTTACCACCCTTTTGCATCAGCGATTATGTAGCTATAGTTTACAGACTGTGGGGAAATCTTTTTCCTATTGTGCATAATGTGATGACTAATTATATTGATCATATTTGTTTTAGTAAACTATTTGATTTGTTTTCTTGTTGAAACCAAGCAGCTGGTCAAATATGAGAATTTGATGTTTAAAAGAAAACAAGTACCTTGGAACATGCAAAATTTTCTTGAAGAATTAAGTTCTTTTCTGAATTTGCATGGGTGATAAAACAAACTGGAAATTGGATATCTATTTCAGTCATGTTAGCCATACACAAATCTTTGTAAGGGAATCTCGTGAAACCAGTACTAGTTGTAGATGCTGGGCACCACCTTCCTATAATGGATCAATTTTTCACTCACCATAAACAATGAGAGCTGAACTCTGGCATTACGCGAAGTTCTGAGTGTGATTGATGCTAAGCAAAGTTTACGTTGATTTTCATTATAACTTGTTTGTGTGTTGGTTAAGAGGCTTTGTTTATTGTGCATCCTGCTATCTAGATGCTTCACTAAATATAATTGGTGCGACATTACAGAAAGTTTCTGCATTATTCTACTTATTTGATTTCCATGAGTTTTCTGTCACTAACACTCTCCATTTTCAGGAGAAATTTTCACTGATGTGGTAGGAAGTCCTTATTATGTTGCACCTGAAGTTCTACGCAAGCGTTATGGCCAAGAAGCTGATGTCTGGAGTGCTGGTGTTATCACATTCATTCTCTTATGTGGGGTGCCTCCATTTTGGGGTGGTAAGAGTTCTCAAGATGTGTAGGACATTATGACCTAATCATTGTGCTTAATTTGTGTATCCTTTAGATGTTTCTAGGTTCTACAAATTGTAATTTTATTTTGTTCCTTGGTAATAGAATCGGAGCAAGAGATATTTGAGGCGATTTTGCATAGTGATATTGATTTCTCATCAGATCCCTGGCCTAATATCTCTGAAAGCGCAAAAGACTTGGTTAAGAAAATGCTTGTCAGAGATCCTAGTCAGCGGATAACAGCTTATGAAGTTCTTCGTAAGTTTCTATACTGTTATCCCATTGAGATACCTGTGAAACAGAAGTTATTAGGCAGTATACAGCTCACTCCCATACCACATTTGGCTTGTGATTACATATCAGATATTTTCTTTACATAGCCTTATTTATTTTTTTAAATGCCAATATTTTTCTTTAGTACACCTTCAGCACTTGAAACGAAAATCTTTCAAAAATTTCATATTCAGTGAATTTTTCATCACTAAAATTTCAGTACTGTTAAATCTTTAGTTTAATCAAACACACTGATGGAATTTCTTGTGTTTTAAAGGATTTTGGATGAAATATTAGGCATTTATTGTCAGACTTTTGACTTGTGAGTACAAATTATTAATATCATTGAACATGAGGTCTGTTACCATCTTGTTAATGATGATGCTCTGATTCTTTGCAGGTCACCCCTGGATTCAGGTTGATGGAGCAGCGCCAGACAAGCCTCTTGATTCTGCAGTTTTGAGTCGCCTGAAGCAGTTTTCTGCAATGAACAAGCTCAAGAAAATGGCTCTTAGAGGTAAGTTATTTTTCTATCACATAACCCAGTCACATGAGAGTATTTGTTTCCCTCACTTTTGGGAGCGGTAACTGGTAGATTGTGCAATATTTACTTTTATATGCAAAGTTGGATATGCCAACTTCTTAACTTCAGTTTGGAAATTTTCTGCGTGGGATTGTCTTATTGTGCTCTTGTAATTTTTCCATTTTGTTCTCTGCAGGTTATTGCAGAGAATCTCTCTGAAGAAGAAATTGCCGGATTGAAAGAAATGTTTAAGACAATAGACACAGACAATAGTGGTCAAATTACTTTTGAAGAACTCAAGGTTGGACTGAAAAAATTTGGTGCTAATCTCAATGAATCTGAGATTTACGATCTAATGCAAGCTGTAAGTATTAGTTGAGAACTTCAGAATCATCTTCTCTCTTTCCTTAACTTCACAAAACCAACATTTTCTCCATTTCTTCCATTAAATTGAATCCTATTGCATGATCAATAATCATACATATTTTCATTTTATAATTAATTTTAGGCATCTGTGGTATGCTCTTATATATATATAAATAAATAAATAAATATATACGTACATATATATATATATATATATATATATATATGTATGTATGTATATATTGGTCATGTTCTTAAAATTACATTAGACAGACTTGGGTTATGACATTGTTATTACTCAAGGAATGATGCAACTATAATAATAACTAAGAGAATTGGAGATTGTCATGTCTGAGTGGTTTTATTTTGAGATGATTCAATTAGACACAACTTAGAGTAGGAATGACTAATTCTTAGGTGCTGGCTTATAGCAGTATGTTTGTTATTGAATTAGTTTACCTTTTCACTATTGATATGCTAGTGTACAGGTACCTATAGTTCTCATGCATGATTTAAATCACTTTATGCCTCCAAATGTCAATCTAGCAGTGTTATTGATCGCTTAAAATCTGAATTACGTGTTATTGCATTGAAATTGAACAAAACTGCAGCAGTTGTTATACGTCTTGTCTCCAACTCACTAGTAATTGAACATGAGAAAGCTTACTAAGATGGAGGAGAGGAGTTCACAAAAAGAGAGATAAGTTACCTTCTCGTTTGTAGCCTAAGATTCATACTCCTAATAGGAAAATGAACCAATTATATAATTCAACAGCAGGGCAATAACGATTCTGATTCATGGCCAACACAATACAGACCGAGAGAAACTAGTTTATTTTAAGAACTACTGGATACATTCATAGAAAATGCAATTTTCGATAATCTGATTCATGGCCACCACAATAATGCAATAATTCAATCATTTTGTATTCCTATTGGTCATTTTGCCAAACCTATAATTTATCACCATACTTGAAATTGATCTCCCAAGTCTACTTGCATAGTGAATGTCAGGCAAAGTTAGAGATGAGTAACTAACTTTCCATGCCACCAGGACTCTGGGAGCAATTTGTTGTCTTTTGTTCCATTATTTATTAGCTTGGCAAAGGAAAGTTCTGAGTGTCATTTAGTGGGACATTCTTATTTCAAAGTAGGGGAAAGTATAATGATAGATTGATAATAAATAATAATTAAAATAGGAAAGGTAGTGTTGCTCATTTTTAGTAGTATATTGTTTTAATACATCTATCCCGATTTTGTTTTGGAGTACAGGCAGATGTTGATAACAGTGGCACAATTGACTATGGAGAATTCATAGCTGCAACATTGCATTTAAACAAAGTTGACAGGGAAGATCATTTAGTTGCAGCTTTCTCATATTTTGATAAAGATGGAAGTGGCTACATCACCCAAGATGAGCTTCAAAAAGCTTGTGAAGAATTTGGCATAGAGGATGTCCGCTTGGAGGAAATGATCAGAGAAGCAGATCAGGATAATGTGAGTATATTCTACAGTAACGTAAATTAATGATTGGTATATGAGGAATGAAACCATAATGCTCAACAAATATGATGCCTTTGAGACTCTGAGGAGGAGACACTCATTCATTTTCTTGCATACAACAAATGGGTATTCTGCCGACTAATGGACTTTACAGAATTGATGTATTATTATCAAAATGAATTAGTGTGAGTGTGAATATGATTCCCAATCTGATGGACTACAAGTATACTGAAAATCTAACGGTCTTCTCAATTCCTCCAAAGAACCAACAAAAATTAAGAAGAACTGAACAAGCTGACACTGTTTTAGTGTTCCTCAAATTGATCACAATTCTGGATTTCTACCAAATGAATGAGAAGTAAATTAACATTCTTCACCATGCTTTCTCAGCTAGATTTTTAATTCTCATGGAAATTGTTAGGTGACTGTCATAATTTTTAATTGATGTTAAACTAAATTTATGCTGTGTTGAAATCACAAATTTTATTAATCTTTTGATGATTTTGTTATGTTCATGTTTTACCATTTCAGGATGGACGAATAGACTACAATGAATTTGTGGCTATGATGCAAAAGGGCAATGCAGATTTGGGTAAGAAGGGTCGAAAGGGTAGCAGTAGTTTTAGCATTGGATTTAGGGAGGCACTATCAGTATGCTAAGAAATAGTGATAAGGTTTCTCTTGTTTTTGGTGATTTAGCATTTTCTCCACGGTGTGTTGGACTTAGTCGGTGGCTGGCTCGTACTCTGTAATTATGTTGATAGGTTTGCTTCGTGGATTTTGCCATCTTATGTAAATTATGGAGAAAAACTTTGTTTTGGGGACAGGGTTTATTCTTTTGAGTTCTGACATGGTGACATCTTAATTTCCAGCCACACCAACATTGATTTGAGGGAATTGAATGCATCTTAATAGAGTATAAAACAATTTAATTCAAGTTTAACATGAAAGAGTGGCTTGACAATGGAGTTGGTGAAGAGGGCTTTTCAAATGGTACTTGTCATGCTTCACACTTGGGGTCCAAAGGATTATAATGACTTGCCTTATGTCAAAAATATCACTATCTGGATTTTATCCTTGACAGAGAGTTTGGCCCTAAGTTATAGCCCTGGTGTCCCACTCGCCTCTGAACTTGAGAGTCATTCTGACAACAATAGTGCCACTTGACCTTTCAATTGATAACTTAAAATCACAGAGGAAAGATTATTCAGAATCAAAACTTGAAGAGTTTAACCACGAGGTATAGCTCGATTGGTCAATGTTTATGCAATGTACTTAGATTAGAACCCCAAGAAGACCCCAAAAAAAAAAAAAGATTAGAACCCCAAGGTTAAGTTTCTTATGACTGAAGTTAAAAGAAAAATGTCCGCTGCTAGTTATGTCTAGATATGATTGTAATAGAAAACATCTACCTATAGCCACCAAAAAAAATAAATAAATAAATACCAAATTTGAACTCCCTGCAATTTTGTATCAATAGTATGCAATTTAAGGCCAAGATTTGGTTTTTTAGATTAGTCCAATTTAATGAAGAAAAATTGTTCTCTTTCCAAATCCACCTATATACATAAGCTTAAATCCTTGCACAAGTACACAACCTCATTATTTAGCCATGGTCTTAATTTCTCTCAATGATTTGCTAAATAAGAATCATGTGATCTCGTTGCTCAGAAAGAAAAAAAAAAGAAAAAAGAAAAGACAAAACAGGGACAGAAATCCCTCACTCAAAATATAGACCTAATTTTGGTTGATTGTATGATAGAGCTAATCTCTGCATACACATTCTGCTTTATCTAGAGAAACATCCCATGCAGGCTTTGTTTTTTGACTCCTATGTTTACATTCAATAATTCCTCTAGCCAGCTTGTGATGAGGACAATGGAAGAAATACCGAAATCTGGTCAATGTCCTCCATTGCTTAATTTGTAGGTATTCACAAAACTATATGTTGTTCTGCAAAATTATAATAGCCTTTTTGTTTCTCTCTATCCTTTCTTTTTGGCCCTTTCTTCTGGTATTGGAAATGAGTATTTGGGAAGAGATCAAGCCATAACCCTTTCCAATGTATGCATTTTCTATTTGAATTGATAAAGATTTTGGTAAAAAAATTAAGTTGTAGTGCTCTCCCTGATATAACAAAAGAAAGCCTTTGGACATCACCGTTTACCAAAAATATGGTGCTCCACGAAAGTTTGAGTGATAATGCATATCATCCTCTTTCATTATTCAGCCGTTGGGTTGAGTCTATTTGTCAATGGGGTCATGAGTTATGGCACATAAACAAGTGGCATTTGGCTGTCCAAATAATTAAGAAACTCGTTAATTAAGTGGGGTATCCTATCATCCAATTAGAAATGATACATCTTCTGTTGATGAACAGATTAGTTCTCAATTTTGTCTGGAAAGATTTAATGAATTGGTGAGTATCATCCATCACTTGGTCAAATCCCAACTTCATATATAATGCAATCACCAATTAACAAGAATGCTGTCATTAACCCTTGTCACTTTTATTGCCACCCATCAAGGTAAATTTACCTAACCAATAAGTATGTTTGTGCTTCTCCTTTTCACAGTGTCATCCTATCTTTCTTTTTTTCTTTTCCTTCTTTCTCTAGGTAGTGCCTGTTTTCTCTCTTCACTATTCAATGTTTCATGACCCTTGTGTTGTATATGTATTTATGTGGTATGTTATGCATGAAGAGATATCAAGGATCGCTTAGAAGGTTAAAACAACAAAAATTGAAAGGGTATTCTAACCTTTGAAGCAATCTTGAAGCATGGATTAACCTACGAAAAATACTGCAAAGCCATTATACATTGCAGGGAAAATAATGTTTTGATAGCTAACTTCAAGAAAATAAAATTCACCAAAAAAAGGGATCATCTATATTAATGTACTAACTTCAAATCTTCATCCACAGATCACACTTAACTCTTGAATTTCATTTTCTGTTGTGATTTTAAATCTTTTTGAAAACTCTGAGATGTTGCATATAGAACCACCTTTGTGAGATATACATCAATTCAATACACAAAAATCACTATCACAGATAATCTATATACACCCAGATGCGCAACGCTCATTATTTATATGACCTTTTCTTTTTGATTTTTTTATATATTTAGATGTGAATCCACGTCTTAAAAGGATTCGTCCCCAAAGAGTTATTATATGTAGGTCAAGATGCAATCTCAACGCCTTGTGATGTACGTAACTCTATTATACTGCATGAGTAGTGTTTTATGGGTATTACTTTTATCACAAGAGAGAAAAGTTATTGCCACAATAAACCCTGCATATTTTGAAGCTGGCAACTAAATTTTAAGAACATGTTCAAAAAGTCATATCTCTTTTTGTAATATTAAATATATTTTTAATTAATCATTTTAACTACATATGCTTTATTAATCATATTTTCATGACATGATAATTAATAATATTAATAGGACTCATTTTTTTATTAAATTAATAGGACACATTTAGTCTAATAGATATGTACTCAATCTAAAATAAGGGAGTGATTTAATTAAACTAATAATTACTTTGTCTACATTGCTCACATAGATTTGAATAATTTAATACATTAATTAATTTTAATTTATTATCAATGTAATTTTTTTATTATGATTCAATCATATGTTACTATTTTATTATGATGAATTTACTTACGTTAGTAACTAAATGAGAAGTCAAACTTTTTTAATAACGTATGAATATATAATTAGAAGATAATATAAAAAAAAGTTTACATTTAAACTCTTGAAAATACTTATTGTAATCTTCAGTACATGAAAAAGTAAATTATATTATTGTCTTTATTTTTGTAAGAAGCTAAGAATGAATATTCTTAAGGGAAAAAAAAAAGGCACAAAGAACAATTCTATTTCGGATCGTGATGATTCTCTAAAAACAGGAAGCATCGTTTTTAGCAGTCATTCTATTGTTGTCAAACATAAAAATAAAATAAAATAAACTCATAAGAAAATCAAATATTAGAATAAGAACAACACAAATTCTTAACAAAATCAAATACTACAATAAGAATAATACATTTTGTAAATTTTGATTATGTGTAGCAACTAGCAAATAATTGTGCGACATTCCTTTGTCGAGCATTACCTATGTGTCCAAAGGGCATGTGCCCGTGCTCTGGAAACTCGAGGAATGAGGTCCACCATTCCTCGTTCAGCCATGCAAACCATTTAGATATGTTCGCGCGTGTACTGCACGCTCCGGCCTTTCATATCACTTCAAGGTTGAAGACGGAACGCGAAATTGGATCAATAGGCATAATTGAACATCGTCAACTCAAAGAATTCTGTGTGGTTATAACCGATTTATTAGTCCCTGCTCAAGTTCGTGGCTGACCGTGAAAGGAGGTAACTTTTTTTTTTAGTGTATATTTAGTGTGAGAATAAGAATAAAAATTAAATTTTTATGAATAAGTTAGTATATAGATAAAAATAAAAGATAAATTTTTATAAATAAATTTTGTATATTATATATAAAGTTCATTCACAAAATATCTCTATACTAAATATATACTTGGAGTATGTTTGGTGTAAAAATAAAGAATATTTCATATACAAAGATCATTTATAAAAATTTATTTTTATTTTTATTTTAATACCAAATATACACTTAACTTTTTCCGGCTAAAAATATTATTGAAACAATTAATGAGTAACTCTTACCTTATACATGTATTTTAAAAAATCACATTATGAATGATTTATTTTTTCTCTGCATATATTATAAGCTAACGTTTAGTTAGATGAAATAATTTTGAGGAAGTAAAAATGAAAGTAAAAAGAATGTATTAATATTTAAAATAAACTCATTTTATAATTTTATCTTTTTATTTATTAGATTTCATTTATTTTATTATTAAATATTAAAAATGTATAAATAATTTAAACTGATTTATATAAAAAATTGTCACTAAAAAAATCTTCATTCATATTAATTAGATATAGATAAGAATATTACAAATAAAAGAGAAAGAAATATATGTTTAAAAAAAGACACGAAAATGATAAAGAAATTACGTGTAAATCAAATAGAATAAGTAACATACTAAATTGGTTCTCTTTCAAACAAAAAAATTAAAATTTAATATATAAAAGTGGAATAATATTCAATAAATGTTTAACTATTAAGGGTTAGTTTGGTAGAAAATAAAAATATAAATAAATTTTTATATAATAAGTTTTGTATAAAAAATTTATATACAAAATTCATCTTATAAAAATTTATTTTATTTTTATTCCTATACTAAAGATACACTACATAAAAACTTATTCAATTAAGCAAATTGTGAAAAAGCCAATGAAGTTAGTTCAACTTGCAAGTTTGAATTGTGAATATCAGAAAGTTTTAAGTTCAAATCTTGTTATAAGTATGATTGAGATAGCCTTTTCTTTCTCTAAATTTTTTTATTTTCAAAAAAAAAAAGAAAAGTTGTGAAGAATAAATTTATAAAAAAAATTCTCTAAATCGAAGTAGCCAGCTTTGGCCTTGGAGAGTCGGAATGCAACGTACCGCCCACAAAATCCCGAACAAATAATAAAATATACAAAAACACACAAAAGAAGGAGCAAGTAACTCAAATAAAATCATAATTGATGATGCAACCTCTCTTCTTCTCAAGCTGGGTGGGTCCAACAAATACGATCTCTGCCAAACGTTTCAATTCCGATGGGCCCATCGAAACGTGGGAGATTGAAGCGGACGGACAAGATTTCCGCTTCTGATCACAGCCAGCCGCCAGATCGACGAAGCCCGCACCTTCTGACAGCTCACGCGCGGTTGGTGCGAGGTGGTGGCGGTGGGGTACATGCCAACGTTGGCCTAACGTGCGACCAATCACGTTGCATGGTCGTGCCTCGTCATCCCAGCGCAGAAAATCAACAAACTCCCAAAACATTTTAGATACACTTTGTGATAATATTTTCATTAATTTTATAAATAAAAAGTTAAGAAAAAGACAATATCATGTAGTTGTAAGTGCATATTTGTTGTAGCTTAATTTTTAAGAAATAATTATTTTTTTTAAAAAAAATAATAAAATTTTAATTATAAATTACTTTAAGTATAAAATAAACTAATACACATGTATTAAAAGTAGAGTAACAAGTATAATTGGCTAACTTATAATAATATTCAGGATAAAATATTTATACACTCCTTTAATTTTGAGTGAGTTATATATAAACTTCTTCAACAAAAAAAGTAAAATTAGACACTTAAATTATATAACTTATAACAATTAAATTTTTTTCTAATATTTATTTAAATTTAACTGATAATTCAATTACACCTAATATGGATGATCAATTAACATAATTTTTTATTTTTTAAAAAAAATTAACTTAAATTAAAAAAATTATACATCTTGAATTAGTATAAAGTTTGATTATATTATTATTTTATTAAAATATTTTAAAAATAAAAGTAAAAATAATATTAATAAGTCATATGTATATCACATGTGATAAGATCATCAATTAAATTTAATAAAATATTAGACAAAAAATTTAATTGTTACTAGTTATATAGTTTAAGTATCTAATTATTACTTTTATTTGTTAAAAGGGTATATATGCTATTTACCAAAAATTAAATGAGTGTCTTCATATTTTACCCTAATATTTATAAATCACTTCACTTTTTAATGAAGAATTACTAATAGATTTCGAATCTAAGATTTTAAGTTAAAAATAGCTCGATCTTGTTAATTAAATTAATCTTTTATTAATAATAATAATTTTATTTTACACTACTCAATGTGTATCATATCACAAATGTAGATTATAAGTTTTTTAATTTTATCATCCTATATAATATTTGAAATTACCTAGATATTCATCGAGATGCTAACTATACATTAATCATAGTTATAATTAAAAAAAATTAAATGTAATGAAAATTGTTTTGATATTCATGTTTGTTTTCGAATAAGTTGTTAAATATTTTTTAAAACTAAATTTAAGTTAAGAGGAATGTTGACTACAATGCAATAACGAGAAGAAGCCTAATCAGGTGAGTCAATCCTATTAGTAAATTATCAAAATATTTTATTAGTTGTTTGTTATATTTTATAAATTTTAAACATTTATTGTGAGAATCAATAACTATTAAATATTTAGTAATTCAACAAAAATAACAATACTTAAAAAAAATAAAATACAGTACCAACTCTTAAATATAATAATTAAATTGTAAGGTAATAATAATCCACGTATTAGCTATAGAGCAACATGACAGTGCTCATAGAGAGTTGTATTAGCTATAGAGCAACATGACAGTGCTCGTAGAGAGTTGTATCTAGGAATGAACACTCAAGGTACACACCTGACCCTGGCCCCCTCAGCCCCAGTCTCACTCCTTACATTCCCATGTTCTCAAACAGTGACCTCTGTTATGTTGCCTCTTCAATGCTATTCCTTGTCTCATTGCTAATTTGACTTCCCTGCCCTTATGTTTTCATTTTATTTAAGGTAAGTGGATAAAAATAATTTAAAATTTTAATCATATAATAATAAGTAAGTTTTGTTGAGTAAAATAAAATATTAATTATATAAATTAGACATCTTTATATGTAAATTTACTAGTTTAATAGATTATATCATAAATAAGTATTTTTTTAATTGATAAAATTTTAAAAATATACAGATAGCTCTCAAATATGTTAGATAATGAACGATAGGAACATATTGTTAACATAACTTACCATAGAGAGACAAATTAACAAAATTGAAATATCAAGATAACAAAGTAATATTGCTCCAAATCACATTGGGGCAAACTGAATTTAACCGTAAAAACTTTGTGCCCCAACATTTTCTTGAATGAAACTAGTGTAATAGACTCGTCATTTCCATTTAAAAAAATATACAATGATTGGGTTGATCACAAACTCAGATGAGGAAGTAAACAAACAAAACCAGAGCTACATGTATGAGTCCATTGTAGATGCAGTTAAGAAGAAAATGGGTACATGAACCAACTTAAAAATGAGAGTGATTTGGGACACATTAGATTTAGATGCTATATGTTCAGCCGAAAATAATTCATAAGAAGTGGACAAATCTCTCTTCATTGCCCCTAAGAAACCAGCATCATCCTATTCATCCTCAATTAGTTTAGTCAATTTTGGTGGCACGGTAGTCTGCATTGTCTAGGGAATCAACTTTGTCTATTTCCAAAATGTCTAAAATATAATATAAAAAGAAACAATTTCCTTCTTTCTTTATTCTTTTTCTCCTTTGCCAATATGTAAAGGAACACTTTAGCAATATCCTTTTCTTTCTCCCGTATTCTCCAACAAAAATTTTTATTAACAAATTTTGCTGGCAGTGGCACCCTCTTCTGGTTTCAGGAATTGATTCAAATCATGAAAAGTCATATGAATGTGATGATTGATTGATTAATTAAACTTTCGGATGAATAATTGATTGATTAACTAAATGCATTCACAATATATTTCTGCAGGCATTGTTAATCAAATTTCATATTAGCAATAACCAGCCAAATGCATGAATAATTAATATCAGAAACAGAGAGAGATTATCAAAAAGACAGAGAGCGTAAATGACACCTTTTGTTTTCTCACTTTTGATTCCACCACCCACTTGATTTCACCTCAAAATGATTGGCAGCGACAGTGAAACCAAAGAAAAACAAAAGTTGCTTCTGATCACAGTTACAGTTATAGGGAGTGGTAGAAAAGTCACTGGCAGTTCCTATTAATCTATCTATTCCAGTTCATTGAAAGCTCGTCCACTGGAGCTCTCTTCCCACAAATCTCTCTCTCATATCTCCAAGGAAAACCTGAGTGTCACCAACTCCAGCTTTCAGCTTCAACTATCTCACGAACGCACTTAAATCCACTTCTTCTAGTGCTTCTAATCCAAAACCACCATCGATCACCATATTCTACTCTGTTCTGTCTTCTACCCTTCAATTTTTGGCATAATTCTGTCTTTGACTTCGTTAAGCTACCCCTTAATCTCCATTTCTTTGTGTGTCCAAGTGAGGTCTATTAATAAATCAAGCCCAGTACTCAAGAACCCAAGATTCAGAGGTACCCATAGTGTGTATTTTATATATCGTTTGTGGTATTCAATTGTTCTGAATTCCTACATTCATGTTTGTTTCCCAGATGCATTTTGCCTTCCTGCTATTCTGATTTGGAATCTGCAGAGCTTCCTTAATTGGATTCTGTGTATTTTTTATATAAATCATGCTCATCTTATCTGGGTCTGTGTTAGGTTTGTGAAGAGTTTGCAGGGGATGAAGATCCATTGTCACTCTTCGTTGTTTGTGTTATTACTGGGAAAATGTAGCATTGGAATCTGAGGATTTGAATGCTTGAAGTAGAGAATAACAATGGAATGTTAATTGAGGCAGCCATGTAGCCTTCATATACTTTCTATTTTTCTTTCTCTGTTTTCAGAAAGAGTATCATTTCAAGAGCTAAAGAAAGGGAGTGGTAATGGAGCAGAGGATACTCTTTCTCTTGATCTTTTCCGTTTTTCCTTAAATTTATGCTTTCATATTCAGGGAACTGCTTCCTTAAGAAGCTGTATCAAATTTACGTTGTAGGGAAGATCTAGAATTTTGAGTAAAAATCTATAATCTGATAGTGTTATGCTCTGTGCTTATGAGCTTATTTGTCTGTTCTCTGGAACATTAAAATTACCACTCCTTGCATAATTAAGGTAAAATATTACGAAGGGAGTTTGTCTCGAATGTCACATAAAAGAGGATGGGAGATTTGGCTATGGTTTATTTGTTTCACTATTCTCTATCCAAAGGCACATAGCCTTTTCTGTCCAGTGATTCCCATCATTCAGGCAATTTGATGTTGTTGTCAGGTCTGATATAAAAAGACTTAACAATAGCAGCAAGCACTTCAACCATACATGTTTCTGGTAGACTGTAGCTAGGCCATTGGCCCAAAACTATGGAGAAATGTGCATATTGTATTGAATTTTCTTTTCATGCTCACAGTATTCTGTTATGTGCTTCAGAAACCAAGAAAAATATTGGCTTTTCTTTTACAGTTGATCAACTTGCAACTCAATTTTATTTTCTGTCATTATTTATAGCGCAATGGAATCAGAAAATGGGGTTGCCGTGGAGGACGAGAAACATGTTATTGAGGTAACAACTAAGGAGAACATAAATAAAGAAGTTGAAAACGATTGTAATAATGTAGAAATTCAGACCAAGAATGCAGTGTCTAAACCCGTAGTGGAAGCTGAAGGCCCCAATTCTGCCGGTGCTGGAGTTGCTGTTGAAGCTTGCATAACTTCTTCTGCAAGTAAAAACTCAAAACGTGCCAAGGTACCATATAAGTTGAATCAGAGTTGTTTGTCTTCAACTAAACTACTGCTGTAACGATGATTTACAGTTTCAACACGTAATACATGGTGGGGCACCTATACTAATTCAAATTGACGTGGTTAGGAACCTAGCGGCAGAGCTGGTGTTGCTTCAAAGAGCAACAAATCTGCCCAAGAAAAACCCAATTTGAAGGGTCCAACTTCATCATCTCATAAACAGAGGCCAGCCCTTTCTCAGAGCCTTTCCTTCCCAGCAAAATCAGCTCGTGGAGATGGTATGAAGAAAAGCATTGATGGGTTGCTCATCAAGACAGAAGCCAAACATGTTCAAGGTAATGGCATTGGAGCTGAGGCTTCCATTCGTCGTTCAAGCAGGTCCACAAACTCTGAAGTGAACCCAAAGGAGGCCAAAACAAACCCTGGAAATTCTAACCAAAGGACTTCTTTAACATCCATGACTAGCATCAAACGCTCTGTGGTAGAGATTTTTTATTTCTCAGTTCTGCTTATGTAATTATTTTATAAATTAATTAATTATAATTTTATTATAATAAAATTAGTTAAATAAAAATAATTTTATAAAAAATAAAATATATTTGAAGTAAGTTATATTAGTATATGTAAAAAAAGTATATGAAAGTAATTGTAATTGTAAAATATAACTATTAAAAAATGTTTATATTTATAATTTTATTCCTTCTTCTATTTATATTTAATTAATTATTAATAATATTTTGAGAAAGTAAAAATTGGACACTCAAAAGGAGAATTTTTTTTATAATAACTGGCATCTTGATAGATATTGTATTGTACCTCTCAATTCGTATTTCTTTGATTTTTTATTATATAATTATTTTATCAATTAATTAATTATAATTTTTTATAATTAAAACTAGTTAAATAAGAATAATTTTTTAAAAAAGCAAAATATATTTAAAGTTAATTGTAATAGTGCATGTGAAAAAATAACTCTTTGCATTTAAAAGTAATTATAATTATAAAATGTAATTATTAAAAATATTTGTGTTTGCATTTTTAGTTTTTTATTTATGTTTAATTGATTATTAATGATTATTTAAGAAAGTAAAAATTGAACATCAAAAGAAGAATTCCTTTTATACCAAACACACACACACACACATATATATATATATATATATATATATAATGTCAGGGTCAAACCTTTCATAAAGAATTAAAGGAGTTAAACAAGTATTGTTAGGCGTTTTCAAATTTGACCTGTTTAATAAGGTTTAAATGATACTAGTCCTCTATGCAATAAAAGAGTAACTGTTATGATTAATTAAACATGAAAGATCAAGTTTAAGTAATATGTTATGTAATTACATATTGATATCCATGGTTTTTTTTTCTTTTGTGGTAATACCTTTATGAATTATTAATCAATGACCAATTAAATTTTTTTGGGTACATTTATTGGTCATTGATTATGAAATATACTAATCAATGACCAATAAAAGTACCAAAAAAATGTATTGATAATTGATTAAACTTATTAAACTTTAAATATGTGTTATAAAAATTAACAACCAATAAATATTAAAAAATTTATAGCGAAGAATACTGATAGAAACTCCCAATATCATGTAAGTAATACCCTTGTCTAATTGACACCTCCAGAAAGATAGGACTTTTTCTTCTCAATTACAGAAAAGAAATAGAGAGAATAACTAATTAGCTTTCTATTTCAACTCTACTCACAAGGACAACACTACATAAAGTTCATACATACGTAGAATAAAATAACAATAACAATACAGGTAAAGGAATCTGTTACAATTAAGAGAAACGTATGCATATGACAAACTAAAAAGGTAGAAAGCAAACTATGAAAGCTTATATCTTGGAATATGGAAACCAGTCATGTGAAAATTGTCTAACTCTAGCTGAATACCTATTCGGTTGATTGTGCAACCTATACCTAGCATATCCAAAATATTATAATGAATTAAGTATGGGAGTGTTTTTATAAGTACTTCATTTAAAAATAAAGCTAGATAAAAAATATTTTATTGTTTAATCATTGTTTAATGCACCATGCCTAGAAAAATTTTTGAAAAAAATATTTACAAAAAATTTTACATATAAAAAAGCAAATTTAAAAAAAAATTTGTCCCCCAACTGAAAAGAGGTGCCGCCCTGGACTCCACTGAAGATTCATCTTCAACAAGTTCAAGATTTTGTTTAATAAGAACTAACTTTTTGACGTAAACATTTGAGGATTCAAAATGCATATAATAAATTTTTCGTTAAGTAGTTAAGTTAATTGTTCAGAATGATTTAACATTTATCTTTCTAAATAATGAACTTAATAATTAATAACACTACACAAATTCAGCTGGATGATGTATCTAGACACAATAAATCTTTCATGAAAAAAAAAACACGCACAGACAGACAAAAAAAAAAGGTTAGCTTGTATATATGCCAATCAAATACTTGGAGGAGTGCAAATCGAATTACATGTTTTCTGTCATCATTACAAATTTTTAAATCTAATCATAGTTCTATTTATGTATATTTATTGGACAACATCGATGAATTTCTACTTCATAAACTTCATTAAATTATGCATGATCCAAAGCAGAGGATTAAATGAATTGAGTGTTGCTTTTAACTGTGTCCGTTAATTTCTTACTTGAAAACTTCTTGTCCTAGTAGTACAATACAAACGCGAGTGGATCAAGAACCTTAACAAAAAAAAATTAGATACAAAGTTTGAATTATTACGTGAAGCAAGAGAAAGTGTCACTGTCAAAATTCTATAAAATAATTTAATAATTTATTTATAAAGTGTTAGTACAGTAAAAATAAATTATGATTTAATTTTTTAAAGTCTCATATTATGAGAGAAGAGTTATATTATTATTACTTTTGATCCGAAAAAATTTAATTTATAAAACAGTTTAAATTGATCAAATCTTATAAAATATACTGGTTCACACAACCAAAAAAAAAAAACTAACAATTTATGCAGAATCTATTTAATTTATGGTGCTTTCCTAAATGGTTTGGCTGTGAATGATTACTTCAGCCACTCACTGCAGCTTGGAATTCCCATATTGGTTATATTGTAGTGGCAGTGGAGTTTAGCAAATTTGGTCCACATACTATGGTAGCTAGTTTTTTCTGATTAAGAAAGTCACCAAATGAAAACTTTTTGCAGCTTTCAGTGGGAAGTTAATGCGGTTGCTTACTTCAAGTCTTCAACTAACACTATCAATAATTTTGTTCGGTAAGGGAACAGAAGAACAATATGTCGTTTTCTGTGGAGGGGTGATTTCCTTGTGGAAGTGAACCTATGAATGCTCGGAAGAATCTCCAATAGACCAAAAGAGTCGTCATAGTGGTGAAGGAGATATATTCTTTATTTTGATTATTATACTAAGTCGATAGGAGAGATATATTCTTAAAATCGTTTGAAAAAAAATTTAATTTCAATTAATATAAGAACTTATTTAAAAATATTCTTAAAAAAAATTTCAAATAGGCAAATATACTATAAACCAATGATGTTTGAATTAGTTAATTCTTTATTAGGGGTTTGTGGTTGGTAAGTGGTGACCTCCCACTACAAGAATGGTTTAACATTCATCAACAACATAGTTGTAATGTTATTTTAGAAACATAATGTTTTATAAGAATGAGTGGTTTACTTATAATCAAGTGATAATTTTAATATTCCAAACGATAATACTTCATAACAAGCAAAAAAAAAAAAAACATAATATTTAATTGCCTTTTTGTGCCATCAACCAAGTTTAATAATAGTCACAGGGGACAACATCTATTATAATTTAGACTAGTGAATATATGTTTGAATTGGATCATCCAATACTACCAAAAATTAAGAAGATTGTGAAATTAGCATGCCAATAAATACTACTTGAATACGGAATTCCTTTTGAATTAAAAAGCATAAACATAGAACAATAGAAATAATTTTCCATACATATTATATATCTATTCTATACTATATTAAAAGCGGGGCAATGTTTAATATTTAAGACCTAGTGTGAAGGGGAAGATGATAGATTAAAATTTTGACAAAACCACATAAGTAAAATACAATTACAATATCAAACAATTTTCAAAACAACGTTCTTAAATAACACTAAAGCTTTTTCCAAATGACGTGCTTGATGGATAATTGACAAAAAAATGATTTTTTTAATTTTTGATTAGGATATAAAGTTTAAATTTTGATTTTTTTTAAAAAATAACTTATTTATCACTATGCTTTATACTTAATAATAAAAAATAATTTTAAGATACTGCATTTGAAATTATTAAATATATACGTGTATATATATACATACACATATATATATATATATATTATATAAAAAATTATAATTAGAGAGAAAATTATTCTATTTTTATTTGTTGTAAAATAAAAATAAAATTAAATAAAGTAAATCAAGAAATGGGACGTTATTTAAATATTTTTTTTTTATAAAAAAGTTGGAGCTGATTTCATATCAATCTGGACGTAGAGACGAGCATGCCATTGCCATAGCCGAGGAGAGGATCCAAGGCGATGGATGGAGAAAGAGACGCCGCACCAGAGGGGCAACCAAACGGGTTCGACGAGTCTACTCGGCCACAGGAATTCGACGCGGTCGAGGAAATCCAGCGAGTCATCGAATCGGTGGCTCAATTCGGCAACTACCGAAGGACCCAGAAGAGGGAATGCCACAACCTCGTGCGGCGTTTGAAGCTCTTGCTGCCGCTCATGGAAGAGATCCGAGACCTCGGCGAGCCCGTTTCGGAGAAGGGCATGGCTTGGTTGCGGAATTTGAGGGACGCGCTCCTCTGCGCGAAGGAGTTGCTGAGATTGTGCAGCGAAGGGAGCAAGATTCACATGGTCAGGGTGTCTGAAAGATTGCGGAATTTGCACAGGTTTTCGTATTCGAAACAAAAAGGAAAAAAATCGCGTTCTGACAAATGGGGTGTTTGGCATTTTTCGTTTTTCAGGCACTGGAGAGCGAGGCTGTTATGATCAAGTTTCAGAAGGTTTACCAAAAGTTGAGCCAAGCGTTCGGTGATGTTCCTTGCGAGGAATTGGGGATATCGGATGAAGTCAAAGAACAGGTAGGTCCGTTTTCCTTTCTCATCTCTTCATGATCTTGCCCATTTGTTTATTTTTATAGAAAAGTAAAATTCTTTTTGAAAGAATGAGTTTAATGTTTGAAAATGTTCATCCAAAACAATTTTGTAATAATGAGTTTTTTTTAAATAATATTGAATATTTCTTTTTTTTTTTCCGAGTGTGAATATATTCTGTTTTGTGTAAAATATATGCAACTACGAGCAAAAAATGCCAAATTGAGATGAACAATGAAAGCCCCATTTTTGTTGCATCTGTACTTTTCTCACCCTGACATCATTCTGTGTGTGAAAATGCATTTTGTGGTCAAAATGGTGTTTAACAGTGCAATGTAGGTTTGGCAAACACGCTCTATATGCACATTGATACATTTGCTTAATAGTTAATAGTGTTGTTACAGACTAAAAGAGTCCGGATGCACCCACTATGTGTATCCAAGATGCATCCCGGGCTCAGTTGCTTAAATGTAGATGCAGTTGTCTATTTACCTTTTAAGAAGGAATATAATTATGCCCATGTAGCTCTGATTTTGGTTTGCTCCTCTTCTCTTTGGTGTCACAGATAAATATATAGAAACAAATGCCCTTGTTGGCATCTATGTATATGCATAATTAGCTGAACCTTTGATACCATTGCTGGGATCCTTAATTAATTATTGATGATCAATCTGTTCTTCTTGAGTATGAATTCTGGTGCCGTCTATAAAATCAACAAGTTTCTGTTCACAATCGTTCATTCCTCTCGAAACATATATGTTAATGCATTTGGGAACACTGCATTTCTGAGTCTTCAATCAGACTTTTTGAGATAATCAAGTTTATACTGTGCTTCAGCTTGAGCTAATGCACATGCAACTCAGGCGGACCAAGAGGCGGACTGATACACAGGACATAGAACTTGCAATGGATATCATGGTGGTATTCTTTGATGAGGATGATCGGAATGCTGATAGTGCTATTTTTGAAAGGCTAGCAAAAAAGCTGGAGCTTCAGAGTGTTGAGGATCTTAAGACAGAAACGGTGGCTGTTAGGAAACTTGCTAAAGAAAGAAAAGGGCAACAAGCTGAGAGCACCCAGCGAATAATTGACCTTCTTAACAAATTCAAACAAATTGCAGGCATGGAAGAAACCATTGTTCTTGATGATCCCGTCATGCCCAAAATGCTTGAGAAATGTACATCTCTGGTCATCCCTCATGAATTTCTCTGCCCTATAACACTAGAAATAATGACAGATCCTGTTATTGTCGCAAGTGGACAGGTAATCACTCAGTTGTT